>LS576613.1:0-12435 GCA_900490775.1 Pristionchus maxplancki | reverse complement strand
TACCGTAGAAATGAGAGATAATGAGTGCTCAATTCAGAGTGCTCGTGGATGTGGAAATGGAGGAAGACAACACTCCCCCCTCCTCTCCCACCACCACTGCCATCGCCCTCTCTCCGCCCGTCGACCCGACCCAGAAGGACGCCGAATCGCCTCTGAAGGAGGATCGCACTCCTCCCGGCTCGCCTCCTCCTCCCGGAGATGATGGGATGGATACGACTCCTCCTCCGGCCTCTCCACTCCCTCCTCTCTCTCCATCTTCTTCTCGTGGAGGAAGATCAGGCAGAAAGAGGTACTATCCATCTGCACCTCTCTCTTCATTTACCTCCATTCCTTCTCAATATATGATTCCTTATCTAAAGTAGGATACAACCTGAGAGAATGGAGAGATCAGATCACTTATATTCTTGCATTGCCTATAGACTGACCATTGGAGAGGATAGATTAGGAGAAGGGAGATTTATTATCTCATCTGTCAACTTCTAGACCCGCTCGAGGCTCCTCTGATGACGGCGACGACAGTGGCGAGGAGCTTTCTCCTTCCAAGAAGCAGTGAGTGTCACCCCCCCCCCTCTCTCTTCCTCCTCTACCAATATTGCTTTCCTATTGCAAAATGAGGATGACATTCATTTCAGGAAGATTTCGACCACCAAGAGAGAGGCGCGACAACTCATCGCGTACATGGATGGAGTTATGGAGAATCCTCCATCACTGAAGAAGCGAGAGAAGCCAGTGAGTATCATCCTTACTGCTCCCTCTTCTCCAACCCCGCCACTCTTCTAATCTACCGTATCTCAGCTCAACTCGAAGATGGCAGACACCGCCATCTGCAAACAGTGGCGGAGCATCCAGGCCACCATGCGATGCCGCTTCAAGGCGTGGTTGCAGACTGTGCAATTGGCCGGTTCTCGCCTCACGGAGAGCATTCTGGCCAACGACGGCCATCTCGAGACGGTCGAGGTAAGCAGGGAATCTAAAGGGCATTGGGGAAAGAGAAATTGAGGGCTGGGAAGGAAGAAAGGGTATTAGGAAAAGGTAGAAAAGGTAAAGAAAGGACAAGGATTGACAGTGAGATGATCATTTTATATTCAAGGCATTCGTGGAGCAAAGCAAGATCGCGCATGCTGGCCTCAAGACGGTCAAGAAGATGGCCGAAGACTTCTACACTTCGGTCTACGAGAAGTTTGAGGTGAGTCTTCCCACTCGATCACCCTCTTACGCACTTATCCCCTCTACTCTTCTATCTAGTACAAACTCACTACTATAGATCCTCCATAGTTATCACATAGGAGATATAAACTCTTCATTCAGGAACTCGACCATTCCGATCCCGACGAGGATGGCATCGTCTACGACGACTTCGACGAGTTCGAGACCAAGCACCTCGCATTCAAGTGAGTAATATTAACACTCTGGGATACGGTAGAATGGCAGATCACGATTGCAACAGTAGTATCCATTGATGATTAAATAGTAAAGAAAGAAGGGCGAATGGAACTGAATGAGCCTTTGTAAATTCCTTTTTTGTAGGGAGGCTGCTGAGGCTCATCTTGATGTCGTCAAGGACTGGCACAAGGCCGCCCTCACACTGCCGTATTGTTGAGGTGAGATAGACAAGAAAAAAGAACGATAAGGCAATCAATAGACTGCGGTAGATGAGATCAATAGACTCGACTATAGATAGAAATCATATTCGGACTTTTGTCTATTATATCATGGATATGATTTCTATCTATAGTCGAGTCTTCTCAAAGATCTAATCTATCGACAACTGACTTATTAATTCCATTCCAGAGCCTACTCGTCTTCTCTCAACTCGTTCTTGCTCTTCCCATCCATCTTCATGCGGTTTTCAGTTGGTTTGACACGACTGCTCCCCTTTTCTGCCTTTTCTTCTATATTTACAAGCAACTGGCCAATAGACTGTCTCCACATTACTCGATCCTTCTCTCTCACCTATCTAATATTCTCCTCTCATAGTATCCGCATTCTTTACGATCGGTCCGATTTCTATCGGCTAATATGTCGATTTACGAGGATCACCAAACAATAATTAGTAAATCGGGTCGCGCGCTTACTATCTACTCACGATGTCAGAAATTGATCTCAATCTTCACCCAAACTTCAATTTGATTGGAATCATTCAGTATGTAGTCAATCCTCACCCTTTCACTATTAGTTAGCTGCGTAGGCTATCAAGTATTAATTAGAGTCTCCTCACTCTAACCTCAGGTACAGTATTCTGAATTAGTTTGGTGGCCATTTGCTCCTTTCCAATTCTCTTTCATCTGTTTTCGGGAATGAGTCAGTCTTTTCCAGAGATAACTCATCGGATGGGAAAGAATAAATTGGTTCCTGGAAACATTTGCCAAAAGAAAAAGGATCAGTTTCTCTCTCTGGTCGCGAGGAGAGAGGGTGAAAGCTCCCCCTCTCTCTCTCGCCCCCCCTGCCGAGTTTCCCTTTGTGGACTCCTATCTAGGGTGACCTACCAGAGAAACCCCGCTAGTCACTGGCTCACGTATACCCTTGTTAATCAGCAGCTAATACTGTCTGATTCCCGTCTTAAGCTCCCTTCTACCCTTGTTAATCAGCAGCAAACACTGTCTGATTCCCGTCTTTGCCCCCACCGTGACCAGTGACTATAAGACGGTCCAATTGATGTTCCTAAATGGCCGGAAATGGAAATTGTTTCGTGGAACAGTTTTACTTTTTTCTCATCCTTTGGGAAATCGTTGGAAAAGCGACTCATTTTCGAGAGCATTAATAAAGGAGAAGTGGGAAGGAGAAGGCTTTTACTCTGATCAAGCATCTTCGTATATCTTAGACCAAGGGAAAGAGTTTTCTGAGGAGATCTAATTATTACCTGGTTAACTTACACAGCCAACTATAGTTATCCGTCGAGCTATTCATACCTTTCTATCAATGAGCCATATTTCTCTCATTGTAAATAAATAGTAAGCAGCGGCCAGATCTTACTAAATCCTCACCAATCAAGATTGGTTAGTTATTCTTTACATCCCCTATTCTCTTTACATCCATCCATTACCTAGTGGTGATGTTATACCCCTTCTATCGTCAAATGATGGAGATAAGATACCACACTACTCTCCGAGTATCATTGAGAGGATCGAGTAATAATCCCTCACACAACTATTGAGCCAGTAGTTTATCCTATTCTATTCTGTTATATACCAGTCCCGAAAGAGGAGTCAGATCTAACTAGCTGGGTCTATTAGCACAAATATCTACATATATAGAAACTATATAGAAACTAAATATATAGAAACTAAATTCACCTTTATTTATTGTTCCTAGAGAAGTATTCCACCATTTTTTTCTTGTACCTAGAGATTAAATCCACCCTTTTTATTGTACCTAGAGAAGAATTCCACCCTTTTTATTGTCCTTAGGTTACGGGTCTCTCTTTCCTTCTCCCTAGGTTACGGGTCTCGTTTTCCCTCTCCGTAGGTTACGGTGCTTAGGTTACGGATAGGTTACGATTAATAATATTTCAGATACGCAGCCCGACTACGATGTTCTACGGCAGCGCGAGGAGAGAAGAGAAGACACGGGAACGAGAAGTGAGTATATCGATAAGGACTAAAATAGTGGGTTTCTTTCTCGCAGATAGTGAATCACATGCAATAGAACAACAACTAATTCAGGATCGCCGCGGAGGGAAGTAAGAGAAGATGAATGGAAGCCGAAAGATGAGTTATCGCCTACCAATTACAGAAGGATACGCTGTCCACAATATTTTTCATTTCAGGAAAACATCAATCTTCCCTCCAACCTCTATTCCCAGGATCGATTAGCGCTCACTTAGCTAGACTGGTGCGCACATTTCTCCCAAACCGAAACAAAATTTAACTCGTCAACAACTAATCTGCAGATAGAATCGACAAATTTCAGACCACAAGTCTACTGCAGTATCCCAAGGGTCGAGGCTCAACAACAGTAATGAGGAGGCCAAATGAGCAAAAGAGTGACTTGAACAGAAATAACGCATCAAAATTAGAACAGTCTTGAATACGACATTTTCCCAACATAAAAACAGTTCACTTCAGACGGGCGACACAATTTGTCAATCGACAAGAGATGGAGAACAACAAAAGATGAGTTGAATAGACCACAGTCAATGTATTGAATATTAAACACTACACTAAACTGACGAATTTAGAGAGGAATCTGCCAATTAATCACCATCCATTCACATATTCTCAATTCCCATTTATAATGGTGAGCAGAAAAATCTCAATTTCTCTCAATAATCATTAGGAAAACAAGATATTCACGATAGCATAAGGCACATAAGCCGTGTCTATAGTCCAAATATGATTCCACTTGTCTAAGAATCGGACAAAATCCACACAGTTGCATACAGGGTAAAAGGTGCATTTTCGTGATCCGAATGGAACCTTGGAACCGTACAGAGTCACTGTATTTTGATGAAAACAAAAATACAGTGGCCACATCAATTTAAGACACACCTTTTCGCATAAATCAAAGAGAAAACAACGTCGTGAGTTAAAAGGAAAACAAAAACAAAGAACACATTTGCTTTACATCCAGAATGATAATTTCTTTCATTCCATCCCACCACCTGCACATTTCTAACTAATTTCTGAATTTCAAATGACTATATCACGGGTTTCCTGTAAGAGTGTAGGAATGCCGGCAACTAGGAAAAAACTTTTGCCTCCGATTTCGATGAAAGTTGGTCTGTGGGTACCCTTGGGGGTCTGGAGAAGGCCCATCCGGTTCATTTGGTCAAATTTGCAAATTATCGATTTTTTTGACCTACCACTTCAAATGGGCATAACTCGCTTCATTTTTGTCGTGCAGCGAGCAACCAGATACCATTGAACGCGTATCACCGAACTCTACAAAAAGTTCCAAGAGGGGCGTCTGTGAAATTTTGATCTTTGATCTCAAAAATTTGAAAAACCGTTTTTTCGACTATAAAAGTGATGCGTGCTCGAACGTTTCCCAAAAAGGCAATGAATTTTATTGCTCCGCTGGGTTCTCCAGACCCATTGTAAAGTCGCTACGTCGGTCGATTTGCATATCTCTGTCCTCCCGATACCGCATTACTACAGGGGCTCCCGGACGTAAAAATCGTTTTTTGGTCATATCTCGCTTCAAAGTGGTCGAATCAAGATGTTCAAAAAAGCAAAATGTAGCTTTTAACGAGATGAAAAAGTTTGTTTTTGTGCAAAAATATCGTAGGACACACCGGTTTCGAGTTATTCTTGAAAAACCAATTTTTTAGGGCGAAATTCCCGTTTTGATGCGTATTCGCGCTCTTTGCACTCGAAACACATTCTATTGTCCTTGATTTGGTGTTTATGCAATTTTGAATTAAATAATTAATGCAAGGAAAAGTTGGTCCACCATACTACCCTCCGATACCTGAGATCTAATCGTGTATCATTCATTGGGCAGTGAGATTGTCCTTGCGCTCTCTCATTCGCTTCTCAGCCTCATTTTCGGGAAACTTTTTTCCGGACACCAATCATATAAACACCAAATCAAGGACAATAGAATGCGTTTCGAGCGCAAAGAGCGTGAATACGCATCAAAACAGGGGAATTTCGCCCTAAAAATTAGTTTTTCAAGAATAGCTCGAAACCGGTGTGTCCTACGATATTTTTGCACAAAAACAAACTTTTTCATCTCTTTAAAAGCTACATTTTGCTTTTTTGAACATCTTGATTCGACCACTTTGAAGCGAGATATGACCAAAAAACGATTTTTTCGAAAAAACGAATATGTCCCGGAGCCCCTGTAGTAATGCGGTATCGGGAGGACAGAGATATGCAAATCGACCGACGTAGCGACTTTACAATGGGTCTGGAGAACCCAGCGGAGCAATAAAATTCATTGCCTTTTTGGGAAACGTTCGAGCACGCATCACTTTTATAGTCGAAAAAACGGTTTTTCAAATTTTTGAGATCAAAGATCAAATTTTCACAGAAGCCTCTCTTGGGACTTTTTGTAGAGTTCGGTGATACGCGTTCAATGGTATCTGGTTGCTCGCTGCACGACAAAAAAGAAGCGAGTTATGCCCATTTGAAGTGGTAGGTCAAAAAAATCGATAATTTGCAAATTTGACCAAATGAACCGGATAGGCCTTCTCCAGACCCCCAAGGGTACCCACAAACCAACTTTCATCGAAATCGGAGACAAAATTTTTTTCCTAGTTGCCATTCGAGCTCGTTTTCCTACACTCAGGAAACCCGTGATATCAGAGCGTTCAGAGTGTGATAGAGGGATGGAATGGATGACTTAAAAGAAAACATGAGGGAAGGAAAAATTTACGAGGGGTGCGAATTCATCATATAGAATTAATATATTTAGTAGGGTCTGGACAATTTACGTGCTGGATTTTTTAAAAAGTATAACAGGAAGTGGGGAGGGGGGCAGGAAAAGGTGGGCGCATCAATTTGATTACGGAAGGGATCAAAAAATTAATACAGGAAAACGAAAGGTTGGAAGAAGAGTTGAAAGAAAGGTGATATCTATATGTAAGCAGGGGAAACGGGAAATATACAAGTGGTGGGAGTTGGGATATGGTGTGGAGCGAACAGAAAAAAGTTTATGACATGCACACAACTTTTGGCACGTTTAAATAGGTGGGCGCGGTCCAGCGGCATGTGCCTGCATTTTTTTCAAACCAGGTGGCATGAGGCTGCAGGATTGCGAAAATAGGGCGTGGCGTCACGGGTTTTGACAGGTTACTGCTTCGACAGTCTGGGATTTGGCCACTAGGCTGCTGCTGGCGTCACGGCGACCGGGGGGGGGGGGGGGTGAAAAATTTTGCGGCCCACGTATGGTTTAAAAAGGGGGATATATAGATGCAGGCAGAGATAATCATTAATACACATTCGAAAATTAAAAAAAAGCAGTAGCTTTCTGATTTCTGATAAATCAACATAGAGACAATGTCCGAGGGAGGGTAGATAGCAAAGAATAAAAGGGGAAACGGTGGCGGATGCCTCAAACAAGAAAATCACACTCTTACTACTGAAATATCTCATATGATTTTGTTTACAACGAATCGTACCAGTGAGAGGTTAAAGGTAGGAAGGGATCAAAGGAAAGTGAAACGGAAAAGCAAGATAAATGGGAAAGGGGTGTATATTTTTTGACAATTTTTTTTTCACGCAGAGTTCGAAAATCGACCTTAGGAAGCCGTATCTCTAACCTCCCATACCCTGTGGCACACTTCATCCCGCCAGGAGTTAAATGCAATTTCGCGAAGGAAGCTCCAAACCCCTACAAATTATATTTATTCTGTAGATTTTGACGAGACAAACATTTATGTTTGAAGTGAAGCTCTTCTGTGAAAAAAATTTTTTGGATCGAAATTTTCATTTTTTCCACCCTGAGAAATATTTTTTTAGCTTACAAAAATTAAACTTTTTCATTCGATGCGCAATCCTTTTTTACATATGTGTGCAAAAATTGAGCCAGAAATATTATGTGAAAAGTTGGTTTGTAAGCTTCCGAATACGATCAACCTCGCATTTTAGCGATTTTTCGTGATTTTAAGATCGTGTAAGTCCACAATTTATAGTCAGGTAGTTCAATTTTGCACTAGAAACAACTAATAGTCAGAGAGTCAGATCTTCAATTTCTAAAAGTTATAAGTGAGTTGGAGATAAATTAAATTTTCATTTTTCGTGATTTTTGACGATTTTCCGCGAAATTTTTTTTGCACATACTACCTTTAACAAAACAGAACTACCTGACTATAAATGGCGGACTTACACGATCTCAAAATCACAAAAAATCGAAAAAATGCGAGATTGATCGTATTCGGAAGCTTACAAACCAACTTTTCACATAGTATTTCTGGCTCAATTTTTGCACACATATGTAAAAAAAAAAGATTGCACATCGAAAGAAAAAGTTTAATTTGTGCAAGCTGAAGAAAAAATTCTCAGGGTGGAAATAATGAAACTATCGATCCAAAAAAAATTTTTCACGAGTTTGGAGCTTCCCTCGCGAAATTGCATTTAACTCCTGGCAGGGTGAAGTGTACCACAGGGTATGGGAGGTTAGAGATACTGCTTCCTAAGGTCGATTTTCGAACTCTACGTGAAAAAGTGCCTCTAGGACCGTTTTTTGAGCATAGGTCAAAAAATCGTTGTACGGCCCTATCTAAATTCTGTCAGATAGTCTCTGTTATGTAAGGGATATGTATATTATAACGGCCAAAAGAGAAATTCTGAGAAAAAAATAGGTAGAGTAATATTCTAGAACCTACGTTGTATCGTGAAAAAAATGACCATTCTAAAACATAGATATAAAAATACACCTCGATAAATGGAAAGGCATGATAAATTATCAGCATAAATGGAATATAATAGATATGGTTTAGGGGGGGGGGGGGGGTAAAATATGGTACAACGGAATATTGGGAAACTCTTTTAGATTCCCGGACCAGACATGTTTAGGGTCAGCATAAGAAGGAAAAACAATGCTCAGAATAAGCATAACCACTGGAACTTCATCCCTTTAGGACTGGTCCGGCGATCTAAAGTAGTCTAACACATAATCGATAACCAGAAGTAATAACCATTTTGTACCAGTATTTTCAATAACACAAACGCCACACCTCAAACCACATCTTTTACCCTGTATGGAAAATGTCCAATTCTTAGGAATTTCTTAACCATTAATAAAACAAGCCAATATATATTAATCTCAGCAGAACAACATATTCCAGATTTCCCACTGCAAGTCATCGCCTACGTAACAAAAAATCGTAAAGGTAATGAAATACCGCTCACGCACAATAAGACAACAAAAAAACATAACACCGATTGACCCCACGCTTGGGGAAGGGGATGAACGATTATTTATATCAAACAAACGAGCCCGTATGTGAAAGAATCAAGCAACGCTTCGGCAGTGAAAAGGTTGATGTCAAAGAGAATCATGGTTTCTCGTACACTTTGGAGTGCTCAACTCGATATGCATTCTCTCGGTGTACGCTACAAAATTTCGGTTCATTCTGATTCGCCCAAAAATACACGCTTTTCAAGTTTTCTTAATTTTTCTCGCATGCAAATGGAGCTATCGCCACAGTGTAAATAAGTAAAGAGAAAATTTTTTCGATATTAAAATTGCTCCCGGCTTCTTGGAAGTGGTTTCGAAGTCCACACTTTTGTTATACGCCGGAAACAATTTCATTCTCGGAAATTATGATCCTTATACTAATTTCAATGCCGCCATGCAATTTGTCACCAAAAAATAGATTCACCCTCTTTAATCTTCACTCTGTAGTGATAGCTCCATTCGCTTTCGAGAAAAATTCAGAAAACTTCGAAAGCGCGCATTTTTGACGAACACGAATGAGACGAAATTTTTGTAACGTACAACAAAAGAATATCGGATTTAGCTCACCAAACCAGAAAACATAATTCCCTGAGAAATCAACCGCTTTAAACTTCTATCACAAACGGGCTCGTAATAATACCTGACCACTCCTTTATCCTTCCTTACTCCATTTGGTAGAATCTTGTTGAATTATTTGAATAAAATTTTAAAATCCTATCAATGTTAGGTATTAAAAGTAGGGGGGCATAAAATAACCGCGAACGACAAAGTTCATTTCTCATCATGATATTATCCAGACTTCTGTATTTTAAGAAGTAAACCCCTTATTTATATGGGAGGGATGGGGCAGACCTTTGAGGCCGTTTGCGGAAAATTCTATCAATGCCTGGCTCAGGCAAAATAAATTCTCTGGAACTGTGCGATTAGGATTCATTGAAAATGTCCTGTGTTGGTAACAGGACATTTTCAATTTCCCGATTGAGCCGCCCATGGCTTTCGGCCATATGACGTTGAAAACTGCTTTAGTGGATTTTCTCTGTCAACGGTATCGGGAAAAATAAAGCAAAACTGTTTCTTGATAATTCGATGCATTTCATTTTTTTTAGTTTTCATGATTCTCAGAAGTAATTTTATAAAATAAATATTCTCTCACAAGGGAAAGTTGGAACCTCGATATGGACTTTCCGAACGAGACCTATACCATTCGATAGGCAATTCAATTCTAAGGACGATGGTTAACTTCATTTTTGCTAAAGAATCACAGGGTCCGAGAAAATCGATAATTACTAATTACTGCGTTTTGTACAGTGCATGCGCGGCGGGTACAAGAGCCCCTTCACAGCCCTCTCCCAACAAGCATCGGTGGTTCAGTGGTTGAGTGCTCGCCTAGTTAGCAGGAGGTGTGGGTTCGATCCCCAGCTGCTGCACTTTTTTTGCAGCATGTTTATCTTTACGTTTTCATCCTCTGAAAAGCTTATTTCACACTCTAATATGTTGTTTTTTTAAACAAATGATAATAACATTTATTTAAAGCGTTATCTGGATTATTAACTGTAAAAATAAAAATAAGTATACACATCATGATTGAATAAGTAAAAATTATGGCAGTGACAACAGACCATTGATCTTCACGTGAAACTGTTTCTACTCTGTTCCCGAGGAAGAAAAAGTAAAGATAAAAAAATTACAAAAAAATGCAGAGCTAGGGCATCGAACCCACAACCCCCTGCTAACTAGACGTACACCTAACCACTGAACCACCGATGCTTGTTGGGAGAGGGCTGTGAAGGGGCTCTTGTACCCACCGCGCATGCACTGTACAAAACGCACTAATTAGTAATTATCGATTTTCTCGGACCCTGTGACTCTTTAGCAAAAATGAAGTTGACCATCGTCCTTAGAATTGAATTGCCTATCGAATGGTATAGGTCTCGTTCGGAAAGTCCATATCGAGGTTCCAACCTTCCCTTGTCAGAGTGGAATACAACCACGGAAACTATGAAACAGGGTTCAAATGCTCATGTGAGGAAAATGCCAAAATGAGGGTTGCTTTTGGCGGAAAAGGACGTAAATATCAAAAATGTAAGTTGCCTTCAGTGGGTTGCTTTTCCGATTTTTGGCCGAAATGTGGGTTGCTTATGTATTGTAAAAAAAATTCTGCCATCCCAACCCCAGTTTGCTACCCTTTAATTCGCGCATGTCTCGCCACCTACCTTGATTTCTTCCTCCCTCTGTGGCTGTGTGTCTTGTGGCTGTGTGCCCTCTCGAATTCCCTCGATCTGCCCTCGTCTCACGCTCGCAGATCAGTGGGAGAGACTAGCGATCGATAAAAGGGAAGCGAACATGGGAAAGGATGGCAGAATTTTATTGTAGTGAGGTTAATTTTAGCGCACTGTACACTATTTTTGCGTGAACCCTTTCGAGAATTTTTGTAAGGAAAATGACAAATATATTTGGAATTTGTGCATCATTCCGGTTCAATCTATGAAAACCTCCCTGCATTCCACTCTTCAAGAATAATCATTTTATAAATTTGCTTTTGAAAATCAGGAAAACCGGGTGGAAAACGAGTAAGGCGTGAATAATTAAATTCTGCCCGAATGAACATTTTTTTACTAATTTTTTTTGGGTTCTCGAGGATGCCGTTGTCATCGGAAGCAAACAGCGGCACCCTCGAGTACCCAAAAGCGTTTCAGAGAATATATTTTTCACCCTCTCGAAATATCGGAGCTGTCCGAATCTAATGCGAACAACCTCATATCATTCGAATCCTCGAAACACGCTCCATCGCACTGAGCCAGGAAATTTCCCAACGCGTGCAGAAAATGGGCGTCTCACTGATTTTATTGGTTAAAGAGAAAGAAAAAACAGCCATGAAGTAGGCTTTTAATATTAACATGCCTTTGTCGTCTACGGTTAAAATTATGCCCCCAGAAAACGTTTAAACGTACCTTACTAAACGTACCTTATTTTCATTGTTTTCTCCTGTAGAAAAAAAATCTTCTTTCATATCAAATTGATAAATTAATATATTCCTGAACTAGAAAATTAGTTTTGAAAGATTAAAATGGGGTGAACTCGATCACGATTAAATGTGAAAGACTATCTTTCTGATCATCTAATCAGGTATCAAAATCACTCCTTGTTTCTATGATTAAATCGTGATCGTCACCCCGAGTGGTTCAGTGGACTAAAGCTCAGGTTGGCGCACCCATGCCTATATGCACTAAACCACTCGAACAAGCAAAAAAGAGGAAAACGCGGCAATAGATAAATAAAATAAACAAAAAAACCACGATGTCGTGTACGATCAGTGATGACGAAATTGCACGTGGCATTGACGCGTTGGCAGTCGATTCTTGTCAAATACAGTATATTTCCGTTTTTTCCCGCGAATTCAAATGATTTTTTAATTATGATCTATTTATTGTGTTTTAGCAATAATTTTAATAGCGTTTAGTGATTTGCCGTAGCTTTAAGGGTGATGGCTTTCGGTAGATGCATGCAATGAGATACAGTATTGTGCTGTAAATAGTTTCATTTGAACCACACAAAAATGAAATGATGGATTCATTGCCCTCTAGTTCATTT
>LS573071.1:448262-465411 GCA_900490775.1 Pristionchus maxplancki | reverse complement strand
GGGTTCAGCAGCTAGCTCTAGTGATTGGAAACATAAAAATTAACAATAAAATTCACGAAACGAGGTGTAAAGATCAATAAAACCGAAAGTCGCTGTCAAACGAAAAGGTTGAGCGAAATACTTACAGTAATCCAACCTTTAAGCGCAATCCCTGCGTGGTGGGACATTTCCATTTCGACTCTGGGGAGGCCTTCTTTAAGCTGGGAAAAGTAGAGGAACCACGAAGTGCTGCTGCTATCACATTCATGTCAAAATCTAGCATTGTACTGAATTCCAGCATAGAAAAATGAATAATAGACTCTGAAGAACCTTAGATTCAAACAATCTCATATTCGATAAGTACAATATTATTTTTCATTGCAGATTCCGGCTGGTGGCATGGCTCCCGTTGCTCCTGTCACGGGCGCTTCATTGGCCGACGCTCCTGATGGCGATTCCACGACGGCAAGTGAACAACCACTCCAGCCTCAGGACAGTGGACAGCAGCACTCCAACTGCAGCGTCTGCCGTCAGCGGCCGTGCGTGCATTCCTTGCAGCAACGCAGCCCTGCCCCCTTACTGACCTTCACCTTCCCCGGCGTTCCGGGACGAGACGTGAACAAGGTCGTGGACTACGCGCCGCACTACCAAGGCGCCGTGCTGGCTCATCCGGACACCGCTCGGCCCAATCTCGAGCGCAATGCGTTCATCAGGCCGTTCGGCAGTTTCCAAATTCCGCCCCTGCTGCTGCAGACTGCCCCGCAACGTCCCCGGAGCCCAACAGGACAGGGACCCTCGTCCTCGGATCATGAGCAATTTACGGTAATATCTACAACTTTCCTTAAATGTTGTTAGCATTTCAACAATGTGTACCAATTAATTTCTTCAAATACATTTCAGATCGAGATCTGCCCGGAACAACCTCGATGTGTTCGAGAAGCAAACGCTGCTGCAGATGACGACGACGACGATGATCTCGGCTACTTGCAGTTCATTGCTGCAGGGCAACAACAGCCTGGAGAACAACCTGCCGGCACCACAGTGAGTGATAATATTCGAAGTTGTTCGATCCTAATTGTCATGCGGATGGGATGGACGTAATAGGCGTAATAGAAAGAGGAAAAAGTAATGCGTTCATAGATGGATTGAGTTTTCTGCACTACTCAATCGCGTTATTGCAGAGGTCTGAAGAGCATGTGTTCGCTGTTCCACGACTACCGGCTGCTAGGAAGAAGAAGAAGAATCCCGAGAGCACTCACCCATCGAGGTAAGCGAATTCGTCAATGCGATAGGACATAAACAAAGGCAACATAGCAAGGATAGAGATTTTGTTATTCTCAGTGAGTTACGGCTTCTTGAAATCGATACAATTGAATAACATAATAGCAAAGTCCGATAGCAAATATAATTATTCTAACACAAGGTTCCTTCAGTGTGCTCCTCGACTCTTCTGCTGACAGCAAGTACTCGGATGTGACTCCGTCTGCTTCATCTGCTCAGGACGACGCCCTCAAGGAGCCCCTGGATCGGTCTGCTGTGCCTGCCTCGCCATCTACTGCAGCTTCGAGAGACGACTACTCTCAATTGCCACAGGAGCGTTGTCCGCTGCAGTGCGGGCATCGTATCGCGATGCCGCCGACGACCAGGACGACATCCACTGCGAACAAGGACGCCCATCGCAAGAAGATGCCGCCCACGGCTCGCGGGAGGCGACGAGAGCCTCAGGGCGATTCTCACATCGACGAGTCTGCGCCTCACGATGAGGTCGATGACGATACGAGCATGGCGGAGCATAGTGCTCGCATGGAGAAACAAGCAGACGAAGCGATATTGAACGACGCGAGGAAGGCGCTCGAGAGAGTGAAGAAGCGGATCAGGGAGAGGCATAGGAGCGAAGAAAAGACTCGTGAGGAGCGAGAGCAGATGAAGAAAGACAGCCAACTGGTGAGCACCATCATGGCAGACATGGGCTGGTCGAAGGATGGCCAGAACGGGACGGACAACTCGTCCAGGAGGATGCCCACAATGGAGGAGTTGGAACAAGAACGCGATCGCCTGGAGAAGCTCGAAAAAACGCTTCTAGGAGAGTTGACCCTCAAGTATGGGCACTCCCCGACGAATCCGCCGCTGGGAAAACACCATCCACGCTCGTCCAACCACAGCCCCGTGGCCCACCGTGAGCACTCGCAAGATCAGACATTGGCCGACCCCCAACTGTCTGCGCAGCCCCATGAGATCGCGACCGACTTCGCCGCGCCTGCGCTTCCTCAGCACATAGCGCACCCGATGCCCCACATGCACGGATATCCTTTCCTGTCTGAGCAACCTCAACAGCCTGTGATGACGCCGCACCAACAGCCGCAGGGTCAGAAGCGCAAGGCCAGTCACTGCGACGGTCCCCCACCCAAGCGCCCTCAACCGCCCCCTCAAGCCTCGTCTCCGCAGCACGAACCTTCCATCTGGGATGACGATGACGATTTCGACTCCGGCGAGGAAGCCCACGACCATCTGATGCCCCGTGCCCCTCCCCCGCAGTCCCAGCTGCAGCGGATTCTGTCCCAACCCGCTGAGATGGCCAGTCCTCTACAGCAGATGCAGCAGCAGATCCAAGGCTTGTCCCATCCTTCTCAACAGCAACTCACCCCGCAGCAGGCGCACATGCTGCAGCTCGATAGGTCTCATCTGCCGTCTGCCGGAGAACCGTCCATCCACGAGATTCTGTCGGGCGTCGCGGAGACCCTTCAGGAGACGCCACAGGAGTTCCGCGTAATGGCGAACCCAGTCCACCTTCAGGAACTCGCGGATCCAGTCATGCCGCTTCAGGAGCCGCAAGAACCGCAAGAGCCTGTGTTCGCCGAGCTGCTGACGCCTCAGCAGCAGCAGGAGATGCAGCAGAAGCAGCAGCAGCAGCTGCAGACTCCTCCGAGTGATGCAGTGCCTCGGGTGCCCCAGCAGTCACTGCCACTCGCCCAGTCTTCTCTTCAACAGCCACTGGATTCCCAGCCGTCCCAGGCAGCGAGTCAGCCGACCACGACTGTTCCAAAGAAGAAGCGCACCCAATGGAAGCAAAAGAAGATGCTGCAGAGGTCTGCCGATCTCCAAACGTCGTGGGAGGATCTTCCGGAGCAGCAGAAGCGATCCATGATGCGACCGTTCACTCGGCCCGCGGGAGTCCCTCCACCAGAGGCCATTCTGCCGCTGACAGATCCTCGGATGGATGGCGTGACACTCGGAGATTTCCTCAAGACCAAGAACGGACTAACCCTGGGCAAGGAACAAATAGCGGAGTTTGCAGCGAGTGTTCAGGTGAGGAAAGCATGTGCACGAACAACAGAATTAAAATAATAAGTACTTTCCAGTCGCAATTTGCATCCGGCGCATCATCGGGACTGCCTCAGCACCCTGCTCAGCAGCAATCGGTGCGAGCCGAACGCAGTCAGCAGCTACAAAATGCACTTAGTGCGTGTTTTGTTATGATGTTATTCATTTCATATCGAACGGTTTCATCGGAGAGCGTTGCAAGTAAAACAAACTATTCTTTGCAGAAACCCTCCCCACCAAATACGCGCGGAACCATAAGGTGAACCAAGCGTTGCCGGGTGCTGTGGTGGTAGATACTCTGGAGAGGGCTCCCCATGACTACACGATCCGGCCTCCAAACCCGCAAGAGCTGCAAGTACTGTCCAGTGAGTATTTACTTCTTTGCGTTGTGGAGAAAACTCGCAAAAACAAATAGTCGGCATTGCAGGAGTGACTCCACTTCTCAATGGTCGTGTCGAACCCGAACGAGCAGAATACCTGATCAGGACCTACCCGGACTACTACCAACAACACCATAATGACCTGCAGCCTGCCGAGACCTATCGTCCTGAGCCTAGCTCGAGTTTGAGGGCTCCCAAGACCAGTTCGGGCCCTGTCGAGACTAGTCTGAGAACTCCAAAGACAAGTTCGCAGCCTGCCCCGACTGGCTCGAGACCTTCCGAGACTGTTTCGATGTCTGCTGAAGCTGGCACGAGTACTGCTCCACAAAAGCGTCGGGAGCAACCGAGAGAGCAGCAGCTCCGGGATCCCTGCGTTTACGAGGGAAGAGACCTCGAGTGCGGACAGCCGCGTCAACCCGTGAGTGCACCTCACTAGATCATAGCGGTGTATCTAGATTCCTGTCGAGTAGATATACGTCTTCACAGAGCTCTTTAAAGTACCAGCTGTTGCTGCATTACTGATATAAACAAAACTAAGCAAATATATGGGCATATAAGAGACGAAGAAACACGTGCTAAGTCCATTCAGGTGGCTCCAATCGACGTGGACCTTCCTGCTACCGACGAGCACGTCGCCAATGCACTCTCAGTCATCTACAAGGGAGCGCACTACCAACCGACCGAGGATATCGAGAAGGTCAATTTTAATTCATAGACAGCCTAGAATAGAATAGAATGTAATCGTTTTCAGGTTCTCAAGGACCCGGAAGTGGTGGCTCTCCTGCCGACCGAATTCGTGGACAAGGATGGAGCGCTTCACTTCGTCCCGCCAAGAAAGCGCAAACAAGAAGTAAGCGATCATTTTGGGAGATAATTTATGTTTGACCGTATGCACGCATAACATGCCTAATGCAACAGATGATTAGCTCGACAGACTATTTTGAACCATTTTCAATGAAAAGTGACGATGCGCTTATAATGAGAACGACACGGACTTAGAATGGAAAGAATGAGCCTTAATCAAATTCGTCCTCTTCAGCTTCAACAGTATGATCCAGACGTGATCGAATTCAATTCGGGAGATATGTATGTCGAGCCGGTATGTTTCCTTGTGTTTGTGTTTCGATATAGATCGAATGAATGATCCCAAAAAACCAATAATATAATAGTTGAGTTGATGCAGATTAGTAACGATATAAATGTTGCTATTATAAACTGATGTCTTGTCTCTTCTCAGGTGGATCGCGACCGAGAAATCATCCGATATGAGAGACTTATGAGTCGGAAGAAGAGACAGCACATTTTTGGGGTGCTTGATCTTCCAGTGCCCAAGGGACGGCCAAGAGCAGACGAGCAAGAATTCCTGAAGAAGGAGATGTGGAAGATGCTGTCTGAGAAGGGCATGAGCGAGGAGGAGATGGTCAGATATTTTCCTTGAATTATATATTTTTCGTAACCCTTTTTTCAAAAGCCATTTTTTATACCCATCTTCTACAACACAGCCAAATTTTGTTCTCTATAATGTTGGGTGGAGGGTATACATCGGCGGAGTGCACGAAGATTGCATTCCTTGTTTCGGTCCTAACTGAATTCCATTGCAGAACATGATCTTGGCTACGCTGAATGGCGATGAGCAGCTGCATGAGAAGGTGCTGGAGATGCCTACTGGAGATGGAGGGGATGGAGGCGACCCGGAGGACCCGCAGCCGAAGAAGCAAAGATCAAAGAAGAAGAGTGACGACGACGACCAGCCCTCTGCATGGGATATCGACAACGTTGATGTGGATGAGTACGATGACGACTCCCTTCGACGGGGCGACTACAACCAACGGGAATCTATCGAGGACGATTCACCTCCACGACATGAGACTGTTGCCACCCGCTCTGAAAGTCAGGAACCAACTGAAGAGTGGTACCCCGAAGGGAGGAGAGAGTTAGAAGATGAAGAACTGCCTGATGACATCATGGCTACCGTTGAGAGATTCAAGAACAGACCTGTGGAGAAGAGAACAATTGCTAATGATGCATCCACCACTCCGGTCACTCGAAGAGCTATGGAGACCACTTGGAGAAGAGCAGAGGATGCAGATGATCAGTGAGTGTATTGTAGGGTTGGCTTGGCAATCAAGATTGCAAGATCTTGAAATGAAATAACTCAATTATCCCTTCTTGTCAAGAACAACGGATTGTTTTTCAAGATCTTGGTTATTGAAATTTCTTGAAATTGGGTCATTTTCTGTCTCTATTCGTGAAAGAGTTGGTCGGATCGAGCGCGCGCGCGAGGAATGATCTTGCCAATCTTGAAAATCTTGAAATTTCTTGGTTATTTTCAAGATCTTGAAAAGGAATTAGCAGTGTGCCATTTCTTGGCAAGATCATTCTTCGTCTCTCCAATCTTGAAAAGCGGTTTTAATCTTGACAAGCCAACCCTAGTGTATTGCATGGTTATGGAAACAGAATCGAGACCACTATTGAAAACTAAATTGTATTCTTACAGGTCTCTGAAGAAGCCGCACTTCGATGATAATGAAGAAATTGTGGACAAGAAGGAATTGAAGCTGAGGGCTCGCAAAGCCGCGCGCCAGAAGACCCCTCGTCCCATCTCCGACGCAACTGTAGCTGCGACGTACGTTTGACAGTGACACGGTTCTGGATATGGGTGGAATCAAGATTTGAGGACAAAACGAATTTATTTGAAGGTCTCCTAAGAGGTGCCTCATCTTCAATGACGATGTCGATCGAAGTCCAACCCAAAAGATAACTAGTCCAAAATCGAGAACGAAGTCAAGGACTCCAGCCGTTTCACCAGCTGCACAGTGAGTTACCTTCCGGTTTCAGAGGATGGGGAGCTAGATCCGACTATGGATTGATGAGGAAGAATGCTTGCAGATCTCATCGGGAGTCCTCCTTCAATGAATTCGAAGATGATTACCATGAAGAATTGGAAGTGGAAGACGCAGGAATAGAAGAAGACGAGGAACCAGTCGACTTCGACCCCAACGAGGAGCCGGTGCCGATCAGTGTACTGCTCGAAAGATTTGCGTCGAAGCGGGCAGATTCTGAGGATGACGAGGAAGAGGAAGATCGAGGAGGACTCATTCCCGTGCTGTTCCATGTGATCGAGGAGAACAAACAGAGAGACGAGAAGGAACCGAAGAAGAAGGTGAGAATCGGACTTCTGATCTTTATATGAATCTGAATCTGTGCAGATGGGTCGTCCTCGTGTCTATCCCGAGGAGACGACGGAGGAGAAGAAGAAGCGACGATGGAAGTTGGATGCTCATCGCACACTGCATCCTGAGTTGTACGAACAGTCCGAAGTCAGTTTATCCATATGCTTTATAAATCACTGTTTACATGCCATTAAAATAGCTTGTAACTTCAGTTCGCGCGCAAACGCAATGGGCGCCAGAGGTACCCAGGCGGAGTTGGATGGCTGACGGCCCTGGACACTTACAATATGATGGGCGACGATCCCACCAAACTCGATGAGTTCCTGCGTCTACCAAGGAAGAAGTTGCGACGGTTGATGAATGAGATGGCCACTGAGAGGGCTGAGGAGCGAAAGCTGCGAGCTGAGGAGGATGAGACGATGGAAGATGAGGAAGAAGAGGAAGCCGTCAACATCGTCGTCGTTGAACAACCGGCTGCGAGGAAGCGATGGGAAGAAGAGGAAGAGGAAGAGAGAAAGATGGTGGAGTGGTGGGAGAAGAAGAAGGACGGATACAAACCGTGCTCGCTGAGAACCTTGGAAGCGGAGGACGATGAGGAGCTGGAAGAATTGAAGCTGAAGAAGAAGAGGTTCCATGGAGCTGTTCCTGATGACGATGAAGACCAGAACAACGAGGTGAGATCTGGAAGCCGACTCTAAATCATTGGCAATACTTGTAGATGAGCTACACGAAGAGGCATCTGGCGGCAGGATGTGAAGAAATGGAAGCACTGGATATGCACAAGAAGTGGAGCAGAGTAAGCATCTTTCAAGCCGTTCTTGCCCCTTTTTCACTAGCGATAATAGTAAATTATGTTTTTAGGCATCCAAGCAGCCTGAGCCTGCGTTCTTGCATGAGAAGTTGACTCACGACAAGCACACTGCGCTCCTCAAGACGCAGTCGTTCTTGCTCGCAAAGCTCCGATTGAGGAGTTTGGCTGTTGATGTGAGTTCTACTTATGAATATAGAAGCATTATTCAGTCCTTTATTACGAGAATTACATTACATACCAGCATAGCAATTAAAACGGATCCATTGCAGTGGCTCGTCAGTTTCCGCGACAAGCGCCAAGGTCTCAAGGCAAAGCTACAGGAGAATGCCGAGTTTGGAGGGCAGATACTGAGAGAGGAAGTGATCAAGCAACTGCCTCTTCTACTCGGGACCATGGATACGTACCAGAAACGGATCGTCGAGGATCTAATGTGAGTAAACCTATCACCTTCATTCCAATCTTGGTTCACAAATTTGTAGTCTGCTATAAAAATAGGAAATATTCGTTCATTGATGTGTAGGAAATTGTGTAATTCTCGCAAAGATGGTTTGTAGACTGACTTCACATGCGAGCCCGGTAGCACACATCAAATTAATCAATAAATCAATGATTCAGGGCCGAGAAGTCGTCCTCGCTCTACGACGAGGACGACATCTTCTCCGTCGTCGCTTCCTTCAACGAGCACGTCTTCTACCGTCCGCTCTCGCTCGTTCCCGCAGCTGCGAAGAAGGAAATCCAGTTCCTCATCGAGACGTGCCCTCCCCGCCCTGGTCGAACGCCCCAGGAGAGAGACGCCTTGCAGAAGAAGGAGAGCGAGGTACGCTGCTGTTACTTGATTTTTTTGATTAAACCATACTGGCGATATCTAATTGACAGCTGGCCATAGCATGAGTGAACGTTGGATCTCCTTAGGTGACACGGACACATCTTGACCTTCTCCGATTGCAGGCGCTGCTCGATCACGAACAGCAGCGGGAAGCGCGCACCGAGCGACGAGACGAGAAGGCGCGAACTGAGGCCGGCATGGCCGAAGTGGTTTGTCTGGAGGAAGTGCCTGAGATCGGTGAGGAGGAGGCGGAGAGGGAGAGGAGCAAATCGACCACGGTCACCCTCGATGATGGAGAGGAGGAACGCGCGCCTGATGGAGAGGAACACTCGAATGCGGAGAAGAGCAACACGAGCAGACCGAGATCCGATCAGAGAGATCTTACAGTGAGTTGAATGTTGCTAGTGCTACGATAACTTACTCATTTGCTCATTAGAGATCTGAATGTACTTCAAAATATCTATTTCCAGAAGACCGTCCCTCGCAAGGTCGACGTGACCAAGCCTCTCAAGCTGCAACTTCATCAGCAGCCGTGGCCGCCAGAGGCGAGAGTGAGTTCTTTTTATCTGTATTCATTAAAAGAAATCTCATCATCTCAGGCCTACGATCCGGTCCCGCGCAAGGTGAACCAGTTTTGGAATATCCCTCCTACTCTCGGTCCCCATCCCGACGGAATCGCGAACATCGATCAGAAACAGGCCATCAAGTAACCTAGTTTTATATTGTTCGTAACAACCGTGATTTAAGACATTAAAACACGATTCAGTAACCAATTTTCAGCTTTCTGGCGAGTCTCAAGAGGAAGGAGGACTACTACAAGAAGGATCACTCCCACTGCTTCCCCCATTATCTTAACCTGTAAGTCATACTCATGCTTAACGGCTACTTTCCGTCCTTACTTGCATCACCACCAAATTCAGGGACCCCGTGTCCTATTTCAACAAGGACACGCACGGAAGAGGAGGTTTTTGGTATCTCCAAAAGAGAGATACCGATGAGAATCTATTCGTCGACCGCCAGGGGTACCTGGCCAGCCTCTACAACGGACCCACCGAAGTGTTCAACTTCGCGGACAAGGTACATAATGCTTTAATCGCGAACAATAACAAAACTCCGGGGCGGTAAATTGGTGGTAGCCTTTGATTACGAAAGGTAAAGGTGCCCTAGAAGCCTGACCAGCATGGGCTACGCTAGTCTCGCCGTACCCGGCCTTATCGGTGTCCAGGCTTGGTCGACTGTTCTGTAAAATGGCCTTGATTATGGAAGCCTTTAATGCCTTTAATAACAAAACTATGACCAAATCTGATTGCAGGATGCGAAGAAGGAATGGCTTCTGCCGATCAAGGGAAATCTAGTGGACCTGGAGGATCTCGATGAGGACGAGATGAAGATCGCCGAAATCATGAAATGGAGAGATGTGAAGAGCGACCGGATTCGCACTGCGGTCGTGACCGGATTTCGTCTTTACTTCGATCGGGTAATTTGTTCTTTCCATCCACACTTCTTGGTCTGATAATTAATCTACTCGTAACGTGCAATTCCAATTCGTCTTGCAGACTCTCAGCGATGCTTCTCACGATCTGACTAAAGAAATGCTCCTTTTCGAAAGTGAGTTGCTGTCTTTTTAAACAAAATATAACCAGTTGCTTCAGTGGGACTCCCTGTGATCGAAAAATCGATGATCACGCGAACGCTCGATCGTGATGAGTTAGCGATTATTCTTGCCCATCGCGAGGCAGAAATTCGTTACGCGCACTTCGAAGAGAGTGTGAAGCAAGTGTTCCGCGTCGATGGGGTTCGTTGCTATTTATATTGATGAATTGGAAAACACGCGTCAGATAGAACGTATTCCTAAAGAAAACGCCCGCTTTCTTACAGGATATCGGGATGTTTATCAGACAGACTAGAAGGACAGTTGATGGCTTGGGAGAGATTACTTCTTTCGTGATCGGCCAACTCGTCGGACTCACGCTGTTGCTTGGATTCAAGACAGCAGAGGTGGGTGCAGATTTCAAAGTGTTCCCAATTGAATGAAACAAACTCGTATTGCAGAACGAGTTGTTCAGTCCCTCCCATCGTCGCTTCGAGAAGCCCGATCCCGAGAATCTTCTCAACGCCATCAAGACATATGCAGATACAATGGAGGTGAGCAACGAAAATAACTAATAACAATTTAGAAAAAGTAAGAAAATAAAGATGAAATAAAAATACTGTTTCAGGATCTCTCTAAGATATGCAGAACAACGCTGACGGGTCTGCAGGCGGACGAACAGAAAATCGTGAGTAACTATTATTTTTCATTTTAAAAAGATTATTCGATTAATATATTTCAGTGCTCCCACTTTGCGGAGGAACTAGAAAAGCTCGAGTTGAAGAAATGGTTAAGAACGAATGAGGATATCCATCTAAAGAGCAACAAATGCTCTACGAAGTCAGCTACGGACAAGGAGTCGAACATGATATTCGCGTGCCTTTCACGAATGAGAAACTTCCTGTATCTCGAAGATCGTGACATCTCTCCGATGAAAAAGATCAGTGTAAGGCATATTTTCTTTTTCTCAAAAAGTATTAAAATATTAAATAATATGAATAGAAGATGTGTGGAACATTCAGGAGGCGCGCAGGATCAAATGCGAGATTAAACATTCCGGAGAAGATGATCACAAGACTCAGATCGATCGACTTCCGCCGAAGAGAAGAGAGATCAACGAGTTCAGAAAGGTGCGTACTTTCTTTGATCCATTTACCTTGATACATTGATAACATTGCAGAGAGCCAACTCGCGACTCGTCAATGTTATTCGAAAGATGAACGGGCGACGATTCAATAGTCTCAGAGAGGAAATGGATACTCAGATGGACAAGATGAAAGAGATCATCAAGAACGTCGAGGGATTTGTCAAGGTTCGTATTTAATAACGAACAAAGAACATTGATCATGGAGTACAACTACCGGCCAAGGCCCACACCATTCGAGTAGTTCATGGGTTGGGTGACTCAGCTTGAGGACCAACACAGAACATGGACACACCATGCATCATACCTAGGACAGTAGTTGCATATAAGAGATTCATGATGAATCAATTGATCGGGCAGCGCGACTAATAAGTTGCATTCAGGAGCGCCCCGACTGGCCACTGATCATCGTCGCTCCGGCCATTCGGATCAGTGCCAACGCTCATTCCACCATCTTCATCTTCTCCCTTCGCCAACGACTCTTCGACGAGCACTCCCCGGTCGAGGGACGACCGCTGAATGTGCGACAAGAATTGTGGCGATTCATGATCGCCAACAACATGCATCACAAGCCCGTTGTGAAGACCAAGCCGGTTGAGCCGGTGGATATCGATGCTCCTGTGGAGGTTCGGAAGGAGAAAGTGATGGAGAAGGCGGTGGAACGCGTGGAGACGCCGTTGGGAGAACGGAGAGTGGACGAACTCGATTACTCCATGATGGGCACGCCCACGAAGGAGTTCGATGGAGGATCGATGATCAGTCCCACTCCGAGACCCGAGACGCCGATGAGCGTCGAGTCCCGACAGACCCTCGAGAGCGCCCGCGCCACCCCCGTCGACTGCTCCTTGATTAGTCCTGTCGCCGAGAAGGATGAGGAGAAGAGAGCGACGAAGAAGGACGAAGCAAGGTGAGACAGTGTACAAACGGGGTTCCGAGAGTCGTTCCTTTACCGATATATAAACGTTTTACATTCAGTGGATCGGAGGACAGTCAGGCCACAGGCATGAGGAGTCTGGGGTCTTTCCGCGATTTGTGAGTGAATAGAGTCGTTAAAATATCTTATGGATGGACAGAACTTGGTCCCTTTCAGACCCGCCCACGAGGAGGTCAAAATGGACGAGAAAGAATTGAAGGGGACGAGGAGACGATGGAAGAGGACTCCGATTTACAGGTGAGCGGTCTTTCGGGGTTTACGAAGGAGAGTTCCCGACTGAGAAGTAACAAGACAATAATGACAAGGCTTGCAGACCGACGAACGAGATTCCGTTGGATACTCTGGAATATATCGAGTGGTCACCCGAATTGTGGAAGGAAATCCCGAAACATCTGTTCATCTATGTCGTCCCGAGGGTATGTTATTAAGAAGCGGTCTCCCTCAGAACCTCGGAAGCTGGGGGATGTGGCAAGGGGTACCGAGATGGCTCGAATTTGAAAAGAGACTAATGGACTTAAAGATACCACTTTGATGAGGCAGTATTTGAGAGATGGGCTGAGACCAAATCGATGATGCGTTTCAGTAGGGACATATCGATTAGACTGGGAGATTGGGAAGCAAAAAAAGGGGGGGGGGTAGTCAGCGACACTGTTCCAACACAGCATCGTCCATTCAGGATGTGCCTCTGCCCCCGGGCACTTCCTTCAGGCAGGCCAGCTACAGCTACGACATAGGCATAGTCTCTAAGGCCGGTCGAGCAAGCCTAATGGATAACAGACACCAAGAGTGTGAGTCACTACTGATATGGCACTTATTTATGTAGCCAATATCTTATTCTAGTCGAAACATTTCGACTACTGCAATTTGGTAATTACATCGATTGCAGACTCTACCGTCATCTGTGCGGAGCGTTGGTGGAAGGAGGAGAAGAAGATGCACCTTAAATTGGAGCAATATGAAAGGATACAGCCCAGAAATGCCTATCACTGTCTGAGGAATCAGAGCAAGAAAGTGCAGTACGCAGCTGTCCTTCCCGAAGGAATCAGAAGCATCCAGCAAGTGGAGACGAAGAAGGCGGTGAGATTCGCCTCCGAATCGGCGCTTGGGCTGTTGAGTGGTGATGGGACGTTTAGAAACCCTCTCCGAGGTGAAGGAGCTTGAGATGAGGTGCTGGGAGGGGTTTCTAAACGTCCCATCACCCTGGTGGATCACAGTGAAACCTCCCCTATGCCTCTCACGTCTAGCGTCTCGCATGGAGATCAATCGTCTTGCAGGCGCAGGTCCATCGTCACGACGTCGACGAGAGTCTCACTAGACGTCCCGCTCTCTGCGCTCCGCCGCCCTCTAATCTCTCCTCTCCCTACGTCAAGGAGCTGCCCATCGACCACGATCGGCCAAAGAATCCCAACAAGGAGTTCCCCTTCGCGACCACGAGACCCCAGCGAGGAGTGAGCATTTTAATGGGCTATTACGATGCTATCCGTTCCACCAGTTTCGCAATTGCGAGAACTCTAGTACCAAACAAAAATACACGATGACCGCAGCCGCTGCTGTTTATCAACTTTGCTTGATTGCAGAGTTTGAAAATTTGGCAATACAAAATAATGAGATTATCTTGTTCAGACCATCGTCGTCGATGCCAAAATGGCGTTGTCCAGCGCTTACTACCCGAAGGAGAATGAAGAGAAGGAGGAGAAAGCTGCTCGACTCGAATGGGAGAAGAAACGCTATCGTTACATGGACAAGATGAGAAGTGAAGAACGCACGTGGAAAGGCGAGAAGAATAGGAACTTCCATATTTACTGGATCGCCAAATATGCGTGAGTGACGGCACTTATTTAACTTTTGGAGCTTTTTTTTCTCTTGTACTAGGTGTCAATTTCAGGATGACGATAGGTCAGCCAAAAAGAAACATCGTTGCTGCTGTGGAACAAGCGAGCAAAGAGTGAGCACTCACATTATGCTTTTCCATTCAAGCACGCATTGAGAGATACAATATTCCTTTGAAATAATAGTTATCATCTTGGGAGCTTTAATTACACTTATCGCCGTTAAACACCTATGCCTACTTTATAACGATACATGGCACTCGAAGCAGAATATTGGAAACGAAAAGGCTAGGAAAATAGATGATTTGCAGTTTCGCTGTCTCTCGGCCTCTCAAAGCCGTCCTGAGAGTCAAGGACTGTCCTATACAGAAAGATGCGGCGAAATGGCCGACGTGCGGAAGAAAGTTTACTGCCGATGAGGTAAAAACGTGCATAATCATAATCAAATTTTCTTATTTATTTCTTATTTTTTTGTCATTTTCCTTATATCATTCGATCAATTGCAGGTGGCCGCTCGAAAGGGCATCCTCAACCGGTCGAATTACTGCCGCGACTTCTGCTACAATAAATCCCATGAATATCCCATTGAATACTTCAATAAGATCATTCTGGACGCTGAATTCATCGCGAAGATCAATCCGGACATAAATGTGGACGTAACCATGAAGAAGATCAACTTCATCCCGGGCATGCCTCAAGATGTCGCTGACGATGCGGATTCGGAATTCATCAATAAAAAGTAAGAAATCACTTTCTTCGCAACCCCCATTTTCCCTATGTCGTTCTGGTCTTATTGAATTCGTGAAATCTGATTTTGTGCGGCCAGTCGCAAAACTTTTAGTGATAGAGGAGGGAAATTAAAGTTTCGAAAATAGGGAAATTTTTACTGTGTCGGCAGTAACGCGAAACCCAGATCAACTCTGGGTTTGAAAAAGCTTCTAGTTTCGAAAATCACTAATTTGAAATAATTCAGAGACGAACGATCGCTGCAAGGCACGAGTTATCTGGGGGCTGAGGAGACTGATCGCCCGGTCTTCCAAACCAGGCGAGCTATTCTTGTCGGGATCTCACCGTCCCCTCTCTCGCTCGGTTTGAACGGTCTGAGGCCATCATTATCGCAAGTCCTATCAACCATGGAAACAGGGATTATCTTGCTGAGGGCATTCGCTTGTTGCGAGAACTCACACTTATTTTGCAGAGCGTATTGGCCATTTTCGGAGAGTGACGAAGAGAGTGATGACGATGACTGGGAGCCAAGGGACAGGAGGATAAGGAGGAATAAAAGGAAGACCAACTGAATAACCTCGATTGCAATGTGTGTGTGTGTCATATGTACTGTGTGTCATAGCTCAAGACTGCGAACGCAGTCGACCGCTCTGGAGAAGAAGCGGCGCAGCGAGTAATCGCGGGTAGTCATAGCCTCAAGGGTACTGATCTCAGGGAAAGGAAGCCAGGACCATCTCAGATATTTGTTCTTTTTTGTATCGTTATCACAGTGCGTTTTCTTTAATTTTTTATTATGTTCTGTTACTCATTTTGCTACCCTTTGATATGTTTCTGTATTTATCTTTCTAGTCTTTCTTTACGGGTATGTAGTGCGCTAAAAACCTGAATTCTTCCTATCAAGGGTATTGCTCATTGACAGATGTATCCAATACATATTATCTTCGTCTTTCCATCACTATTCATTCCTGATTCCTTCCTTCCCATTGCGCCGTTTAATCGAATGTTGTTTATGTTTCAACAATCCGCATATTAATTCGCGATAAATATGACACATTTATTTACATTGTTAATCAGCGAACGACTCCGCAACATAAACTGCATTTTTTACCCTTTTTAGATAACAAATAGCTATATCTGGACAAAAGGGAGAGGTTGAATGTAATTGAATTGATTGATAATCAAAAACCATCGTAATAATCATCGGTTTAATAATCAGCTTGAATGCATAGTTGGGCCCATAACACGCTTGTTGAGACTTAGATATTATATTAATGATGCACGTTATTTGTTCCCTCACCACACTTGGAATTATTCAGAAATTTTTTATGCATATCTGTCAAACAATGTGTCACAAGAATCCAACCACCAGCAAGACTTGGCCTGCGTTTCGCTTGAAATAGAGCATTTGATCGGTACAATCTGCCCAGATCCACCTGTAATTGTGTTTTATTAATTTTCGAGGGCTGTAATTGCATGTCTCACCAGCCCGGTCCCCACTTCCACTTCCCGGTCCACCGCATTGCAATATTGTGCTTCTTGAAATGAATTTTGTTTGATCTTCATACTCAATGAAACGAACCTTTCTGATGATTCCCACGAATCCAGCCCCGTCGACGGATTGGAATATTTCCTCAGTGCTCGTTTGCAATTCATCGCTGCCTCTGAAATTGGGCTGATTGTACTGCGGCTGCACCCTTCATTCTGTTGTTGTTATCGTCAGAACACATTCGAATCATTGGTTTTAGTTTCAAAAATCATTAACAGGTGTGTAGAACGTCGACTTGCTTCTCACATGTGGATATGT
The DNA here is from genome assembly GCA_900490775.1 of Pristionchus maxplancki. Classification (NCBI taxonomy): domain Eukaryota; kingdom Metazoa; phylum Nematoda; class Chromadorea; order Rhabditida; family Neodiplogasteridae; genus Pristionchus; species Pristionchus maxplancki. The sequence continues at coordinate 448,893 of LS573071.1, read as the reverse complement.
CCGTGCGCCTTCGATTCCACTGCCTCAATAAAAGTATTTCTTTCCGAATCATCACGTTCTTTGCTCGTTTTGCTCCGATAGATGACGATGTTGCACTTGCCACGTCGAAATTGGCATATCGCCTGCAATCGTTTCTTTATTCGTAGACCCTGCCCTGTTCCTTACATTGTCAATCCCTTCATCTTTCGTCCATCTGAACGAATGATTCGTGTACGTTCCACAATCATCGTAGACAAAGATGAAGAATTCGTGGCTGAAAAAGATAACTGCAAAATTCCTGAGAATTGCTGAGAACCCTATAAATTCACCAAGATGGCCCAGCCTCAAGGCAATGATCCGAATGATCCCTTACATTTGATAAATTTCTGAACAAAGAAAATGAGGCTGTTCCACTTTATTTAGTAGTAATGTTTGACTTTATTTTGTAGTCTTACGTGGTGTCAATCATGGCCAGAATGTTCCTAAGCAGCTCAGCCTTCTCGACGTGCCCCAAATCCGTCTGCTTATCGGCGACTTCTTCCATAAGCTTCCCCACTTGACCCGGCCAGTAGCTGTTATCTGAAAAATATGTAAAATGAAGTAACCGTATATGAAAAGTATATGAAAAAGATGAACATAGCGCGAGTTACTT
>LS573071.1:421549-448162 GCA_900490775.1 Pristionchus maxplancki | reverse complement strand
CGCGCTCTCTCCATTTCGCACGCTCTCTCGCTCGTTGCCTGCACCGCAGGGTCATTTGGCACACAGCCAATTGATCATATCTCGGTTTGAACTCAAAGTGATAGTCTGGGAGTTTCGAAAGTGTAATCGGGTAACGACGACCCATCATCTCACGTCGAGAGCTCAGTTAGCCAGATATTCGTGCCTATACCCCTTTAAACTTCACCTTAGCATTTTCCGAAGGTGGAGTGGTGCAGTAGAGGAAGAGGGCCAGATGGTTCGAAGGCCACCTTTCTCCTCTTAGTAACCCCCTTACAGTAAGGAATGCAGTGCGCTGGTTAGCGCGTTTATTTTCAAAGACAATGAGGCCACAGGATAAATTCAAAGAAATTTGATCTAAAATCTGGTAACAATCGATGCTCGTCAACACGTATGCAGGAATGTGAAACATATTGGTTTTCAAAAAAAAACGGTTTATAGCGCCTTCAGCGGAGCAACGCGATATTATGAACGATCTATCCGTGACAAATATAATATTTACAACCGTAGTGATGCTATAGCGTATAGTTGAATGGCCTAGAGGCAAATAATCAATAATAATTGAACTGAGCACATTCGGAAAATAAATACATGCTAACAAATAGTAACAAATGTCAGATTTTATGGCAATTGCGGACTTTCCGGCAATTTTGTTGAGTTACATTTTTTGATTGACAGTTTTGACGATGGGGATTTGACGGTGGATAAAAACTCTTCCGGTGAGCCCACAAAACCAATAAATCTAAGGCAGGATGGTTTCTAGGATGGTGCATAAGTGAGCGAGCAACCGTACAGCTGAGAAAACAACGAGCATTGGGGAAGTTTAGATACTAGAAGGCAACTATTGGGTAGTGAAGTCAGGAGATACATACTGATATTAAGTGAGCAGATCTATTCAAATGACAATCTTAAGAAGAGGTAATTCAATATAGATGATCTACAACATAGCGTTAAATATTTTGGTTTTGAACTACTACATTGTCTACGAAACTCGATAGCATTGGAGGGAAGAGCATCACTAGATGACTACACTAACTATCTGGCTAACAAGGAAACAATTGAGAGATCAGTTTGGTGGGATTGGTTGTAGTTACAGGAAATAAAATTTAAGGAAGCGATTCCAAGAACAACGGATTGTAAGAAACGGCTAATGGTGAATAGACATAACAAAAACACGATATTTTTAGGTTGAGATCGAATTGCGTTGTAATACCGGCAAGACCAAAGGCTTATGCACCACCCCACCCCACATTCGAAGGAAAATTAGTGTTGTCATAGTTATAATTTACATTGTACGTATCACGATAAGGCATACCTCCGGCGGTCTGTAGGAACGGTTGAGCTAGTGATTGCGGAGGTTGGTTGTACATGACAGGGTTGGGTGGTTGTTGGGCGATTCTTAAATGACTTTTTTTAGAAACAAGCGAAATAACTATCATTTCTCACCCATTCATATCTCCGTATCGACCAATCTGCACTACGTCCCGATACTCACTGAAAATACACATTGATTTGATAAATTTCTGTTGGATGTTTAATGATAAAATTATGCATACTTTTGCATATCTATGATCGGATTCTGATCGTTAATCATAGGCTTCTTTGAAGTTGAAGATGTGGGCATATCATCCGCCACCTTCCGTTTACCGTACGATATGGGTTGAAGCCTATAATATTCGTTTCATACATGGCGCATTTGCATTAGTAACTCACGAGCTTGAAACGGATTGTTCATCGGGTGGCTCGACAGCTATAGAGAAATCGATTTTAGTTGCTCTGGAAAAGTATACTGAAGTATTCTCTCATTGCTTCGACTGACAATTGTCTGATCTCCTTTTGTACTGATTCATCGTCGATATTGAGCGTGTGAATTCGCAATGAATCGAACCTGGAGTTAAATTAATTTCGATATTCAAAATAAATAACTCACTTTTCCTCGCAATCTTTCACTTCATCCTTGCCGTCCTCTGCTTTTACCTTCTTTCGCGCATCATAACTAAATTTACAATTTTCTATTATTTTAGAGTACAACTCACATGGCTTGTTTGAGCGATTTCTCAACGACATCCGTGACAGTGGGGGAGAGTCGAGCAGCTGAAGCGTCCGTGAAGTAACTTGCTGTACATGCTGTTTCTGAAAATATTTTATGATCGAATAATAAATTTTTCGCCTTACCTTTAATAGCGTTGATGAACGGAACCGGGAGTGGAATGAAGTCCGACTGAGAGGACGGTGAGAGGGTGTACCGACTGATCTCAGATGACGGCATCGTCTGAATTAAATTCGACCAAACTTGAGAACAAAGCTGAAATAGTAATTATGAATACAGAAAAAATGTAGTAGCTCTTGAAATGATTCAAGAAGCATATCTGGATAATCGACCAACATACCTTTCGTAGGACAAATCGAGCAAGTTCCTTCCACGCCGACTCGAGAGGTCCATTCGGACACTTGAAAGAGTTCCTGACGAGCGAAGAAATGTCAACAATGACGTCAACTTTGCCCGGAATCACAGCGGGAATCCTTATCTCCTTTAGCCTGGCGACGTCGAAGCATGCGGGTCGAGGCGCCTGGAAGAGTCTGGTTGGCTTCAAATAGCTTCTAGAGAGACAATGCTCAACAGTGTTACGAACCTCTTTCGCAATCTTTTTCTGTATCGACGACACTGCCGTTTTCGTTAGCCCAAGTTTTTCAGACATGACTGCATTGTTGTAGTTTATCTAAATTTTTCGTTATTCGCTGATATTCGAAACAGATCTCACCACTTCCAATTGCGCGTACATGAATATCTCCGGGAAAGTGCATGATTTGGCTGACAATGTCGATTTCACTGTGTCAATAACCGCCATTTCACCTTGACAAACTGATCGCAATTTGGTCTGAAACAGAACTTCTTTTGAACTGATGATTTCGAATTACCGCTGACCTCGAGAACCCCTTGGGCTTGATCAAAGGGAACGTTGAGAAGAGCTGAGCTCGCTAACGTGACGATATCGATTGGACAAGATGTTGTTCGGCTCATACCTGGCAGTTCATCTATTCTGTACTATATTTTAAGTCTGTAGTTTAAAAACATACATACATTAGAAATCACGAATCGATAGAATAAAAAAGAACGAAGCACGGGGACAGAGAATGAAGAATCACCCGATTTCTCTGGAAAATATTGACAGAGTCAGGGAGCGATTGGGGCAGCGTCGGTTCCCACTGGGGGACGAGTGGGGGCGGTGTGGGGGAGTAGTGATGAGAGTGATGGCTTCTCCCTAGTCATTGTTTGAACAGTTAACGTGATGAGTTCTCTTTACCGTCGACTTTCGACGATTTACTCACGGGAAATTGCGAAATATTGGTTATCGATTCACCGTTGTTATGCCATGAATTGTGCTTCAATGTGAAACCATAACAGCAGTGACAAATATCTCTTCATTCAATTCACAATCTCTGTATTATCGCACACAACAACACGAATACTGTATCAGACTACGGTAATCTGCGACGATTACGGTAACTGAAGATCAATGCATAGTGCGGGGGTCGCGTGTGGGGTAGGTCATCTCTAGAGTATCGATTACCGGTGGCACGGGGTGTAAAGGGGGCGGAGTCACAACCGATCTCGAATAATCGGTCTTGGTAATTATGCGTGGAATATAAAATGCGTGAAAACAGAAGCGGAAACCCGTCGGGATCAGAACGAAAAATCAACACTAGAAGAAGAGGGTAGAGGGGAACCTGGGATACGGTAAAGAGGGATTATTACGTGACTAGAACACTCAGCTCGGGGGAAACGGACGTCATGGCACATTGAGGAGTCCGTGTAGTCTGTAGTTTGATCTTTGATCTCTGGTTCCTATTGGTTGAGGGGTTCGCGAGAGGGTTCGACGACGAGCGGGCGAGTCTGCTGCGAGGCAGCATTGTACGTGTAGCCGCCGGCCGACTTCGTTGCGGGCTGGAAAGAGATGGTTCTTTATTCGACCAAACATTCTCACTTCATAACCTTCTAGTCGCTCTGTGATGTAATACGTTCCAATGCCCTCAATTGCGAAAACAAGTATGTTTCACCTTCTCTAAATGTAAACGATTCCCTAAATCAGATCACCTTTCCACAGATGATCCAACGAAATCCCCAAAGATCAAATAAAAAATAAACAATGCGCACCTTTCCGCAGATAACGTCTCTCTTGCAGCAGCACGTGATTGCAATGATGAGGAAGCAGAGGGCGAGCGTCGTTCCGAAGACGAGACGAGCGAGTCCCCACTTGTCAGAGGGAGAGAAGTACGCGAGGAGGGACTGGAAGGGATCAAAGATAACAGAGGTCTTCTCAGAGATTGCATGAAATCGAGACCCCCATTGACAAACTTTTCAAAGTGTCCTGAGGTCATTCCCTTGTTAGAGGGCATTTTTCAGTTCTTATTGTGAAATAAATAGAAGTGTGAAGGTTATAAATAGTCCACTTGCAGTAACCATTGCGTGATCTATCGCAAAATATCATCTTGCAAAAACGGGCGATCTCTTGTGTAGTGAACCCTCAGCTCCATCGGTTCGCTTTCATCAAGTTGTTTACTGCGTTCAAGTCACACTTCTCAGCAAAGGTCAACTGAATGTTGCGAGAGCAAAGCAGTTTGTCCTTGCTATAAGAGCACGTACGTCTCGCTTATCTATCAGTAAGTAAACCGTTAGTTTAGTAAGTTCGACTGAATCTCCTACTCCAAGGTTCGTGTCGTCATTGACTCTACGGATCGGTTTGAGGAGGAGCATGACCAAAGAGGAAGACTCTGCAGTCCCAGTCTAGCTCTTTGATACTGCTCCTCCGAAAATTGAGCAATTTATATCAAGACTCGGATGATTGTCATTTTGACCTTTACGCTAGACAAATAGTGGATTCACCATGCTCCCTTTTCCATGTTCAATCAGCCCCCTGGATAGGCAGGATTAGGATGAACCAGGTTGATGAGTGCACCTCTGGCTGTTCTAACAGATGTGCAATCTTGACCAGGTTCACCCCTCCATTCGCCATCCTTGCCCTGTTTCGCTATCTCTTTTCCATCCCTACTAGAAGAATCGACCAGAAAAAGGATGGTCCGTTCCAGATGAGTGCCGTTCTGATAAGTCTAGTAGAAGGACCTCACTGGGATGAGTCATCCATGCTGGTTTGGTTCTGTACTCTACATTAGGTGCGGCAAGCCTGGCTTTTCACATCCCTTTCAGGCATCATTGAGAAATTAATATGCATTCTGGAACGCCTATCCACTTGTCAGCCTCGTATACATTTAGCAATAATCGCTCAACCCACCCCTTCGACCCTCCATACTAGAAGAATCTAGAAGAAAGCCAAAGGATGATCCTCCCCAATGAGCTCCGTCTGAGTATTCAAGCAGATGGTGCTCATTCGGATGGATCATCCAGCTATCCTCGACCCTATTCACCTGTTCCAAGTTAGCCCTCTCTACTCAAATGATCGGGAAAACAGAGGATCTGCCGTCTGAATGAGGCACTATCAAAGATTGAAGTGATAGTGCGCATTGAGGCTGCGCATCCCCGTGGCGATTCCCGCATCTGGGACCCAGAGATCAAAGATCAAACTATCAACCTTGATATCCGTAATGCCACCCGCTTCCTCTTCGCTCTTCTCCACATCGTCATCGGCGGGTTCCGAAGAGGCTGAAAGATCAAAGATCAAACAGGTCAGCGATCAAAGATCAACTCACTCGTCGCCTCTTCGTCCTCGTCTTCATCCTCGGGAGTCGTTGCCTCAGCACTGTTCTCTCCGTCCTCCTCCTCAATCTCCTTCTCGACCTCGGCGGATTCGGAGGGCTCCTGACAAAGATAAGAGATCAAAGATCAAACTACAGAGATCAAAGACCAAACTACGAACCAGCGTGGAAGTGACGTCATCGTCCTCGTCTTCATCTCCATCGTCTTCAGTCGCAGTCTCGGTAGTGTTCGTGGAGGCGGAGTGCACTTCTGGAGATCAAAGATCATCAATTTTCAGTGGGGAAGGCAAGGAGAAAAAAAAGATCAATTCGCTTACCGGTGGTGTTCACGCTGTGCTCGGACAGCAGGTCCTCAGTGATGAGCTCATCGGTGGTGGGGTGGACCTGCATGATAAATAGAGAGAGAGAGAGTCAAATGAAGGACAGAAAGAGTTTTTGTTATGTTTCACACGCACTACTACCATCGAAACCTTTCTGCACCAATGATATTGACTGCATTTTCTTTACAAATAATATAAATCAAATCAATGGCTCCTCACCTCCTCCCATCCATCTCCCTCCTCCTCCTCCTTCTCTTCGCTCTTCTCACTCGCTTCGACTTCGTTCTCCTCGCTAGTCGCGGCAGTGGTGGACTGCAACAATCATTATTTATTTAATTAATCAAATTTTAATTATTTGAATATTGTTACAAACCTCCTCCTTGTCTCCCTCGCTCACTACGACTTCCGCGTTGTCAGAAGTGATCACATTCTTGTCCTTCTCGTCCTCATCGTGGTGGTGCGATCCTGAAATAAGTCGCCTGTCAAAAAATGAACAGCGTGAGCGATTTTGTTGTTTCCCAATCGCACTGAACACTTACCGGTGACGTGCAGACGGTTCTTGTCGGCATGAGCGTTGTCTCTGAAGAGATCAAAGATCAATCAACCGAGTTCAAAGATCAAACTCCTCACCTCAGCTTCTTCCTAGCCTCATCCTCCTTCTTGTCTCCAGCGAAGAAGTCCGTTTCCTCAGGGAAATCCTCCTCCTCGGATCCGGCTTGTTCATGGACTGCTAAAAGTGGTCATTTTTACATTACGCCATTAATTTAGTCAAAATGCGCGCCAATTCAAATTCTAATATTCCTACCGTGTTTCTCGCCGTCTTCCTTGGCCTCGTTCTTCTTGTAGGGACGCAGCTCGTAGTGGAACATCTCCGAATCGACTTCGGTAGTGACGTCACGGAAGGGGTCGGACGTGCTCTGAACAGATGACGAGTGATGGTGTGATTCGAACATTTTTGTAGTCGATTTTCCACAATCAATACGATTCTGGTTTGTTTCACGTGCAATATTACTTGAGAACCGTAACTGTGAGAATGCTGATGTATTGTCACACATGAAAAACAAAAAAAAGTCGGACGAACCTCCTTGGTGAGCTGTCTCGGTCTTCTCACTGACACGCGGTAGTAGAACTTGACCTGCAAAAAATCAATATTTGCTGAATTCCGGCGCGAATTCAAAATCTGGCACGGCGCCAACCTCCTTGGCGAAGTGGAAGACCTCGCGGTCGAACTGGACCTCGGGCGGCAGCTCGTCGTCGTACGTGTCGTAGCCCTTCAGAAAATTCAAACTTTGAATTTCCCGCTCGAAATTTTTTTTTTACATAAAAATGCGCCTTTTTGCACTACGCTGTCATTTTTTAAGGGAAATAAAAGGCGGGAATTCAAAATTCAAACAATACATCGGAGTGCTCGTAGTCGTCGCTGACCATGGTCTTCTGGCCGCCCTCGGCCCCCGCGCCCGACATCGCGATCGGGATCTGGGCCGTGCACGTGTGTGTGTGCAGGGAGCCTGAGAATACGGTGGGTTATCGTGAACTGAGCGGGTACGGTAGTCGACGGGTTACGGTATCTCACCTAGCTCGCCTTCAGCCGTGCGCACCTCGCCGTCGCAGTGTTCGGGAGACTGAAAGGGACAATCTTCATTGAATGATTCGGATATGTTTCACAATCAACCTATAACCTAGACGCGTCGCAGTTAGTGATACTGTCTTCAAATTTCTCTCGAAATGATAAATTATTGCTTATCTTTGAGAATCTTTTGATTTTAATCCCTCCTTGATTCCAAACAATCCGGTTTCTAATAATTGAGGACTGAAGAGCAGTTGTGACAACTCACAGCGACAATGTATTCATAGTGCAGAGTGAGGTTCTCCAGTTCGAGCGTCTTCCAGTATGGTTCCGTCCAGAAGGACTCTACAGTGGCAATCACTGAGTTCTTCTCCTGCTTGGCCAGAGGCTTGGGAGGGGACTGGATGGCTGGAAGAGAGAGAAGATCAAATTGAAGATTCGGATAGGTTTCAGGCTTTCCATATTTGCCGAAGCTCCGCGATTATTTGATTTGTGTGTAATTTTGCACTTAAAAATTAAGAAGTTATTGAGTCGCTGCTCTTCAATGTGTCATTTGTAATAGTGCTCCCAAAGATCAAAGATCAAACCACTCACAAGATAGGTAGCAGACGTTGAAGAGGGACATGGTGATGTTGACGGGGCGCTGCGAGGCGGGCATCACCTGCATGGTGTACTCGGTTTGGAATCGTCGCCTGTCGCATTTTCGACAGCGTGCGCGCTTTCTGTCTTCTCCCACTCACCTCGTTGTGGCAGTTGGCGGGCGTGGAGTGGGCGCAGGAGCAGCGGCGCGTGCCGGGCGAGCGCGCTGCAGAAGCGACGCGCAAGCAGACACTGCAAGTGCGGTGGGTCAGATTCATGATCGCGGAATTGAGAGGCGTAATGGAAATCTGGACTAGCGAGGGACTTGTTGAGTCCGGTGGGTCAGATGATTAACCTGTATCCGTGGTTCGTGCACTGGGCGCAGCTCTCGCACTGCTCCTTGCTGAACGTCTCATCGTTGATCAGATTCTGCTCCTGAGATTTAATTAAATTAATTAATGAACTAATTAAACTGAATAAGCCGATTACCCCAAGGTCGAGGGCGATCGCGGGACAGTGCAGGTCGATGCAGAGCGGAGCCGCGGTGTGCGTGCGCACCGAGAGCGAGCTGCAATGGTGCGGTGAAACGTCGCCTATTGCAATTTTGACAGCGTGCGGGCTTTTTGCCTTTTTCCACAGGTTGTTTACCAGCTATATCGATTCGACGATGTCTGATGTAGTGATGGCAAATCGGCAACGACTCTCCCCAATTTGCATACTATCTCACCGGCTAGAGTAACGAGAGAGCACGCGAAAGAAGGAGAGTCGCGTGCCGACTTGCCATCACTAGTCTGATGCCTCTAGGGCTCAGTCAGAAAATGGTAGAAAGGATCGTGTTACGTTAGCGAGTGTGTTTGCTAGGGATTACGTCAGCATTAGAAATTGAGAGAATCGATTTCTGGCTTAGTCCAGTATCTCAAATTCCCCGAGAAAGCTATGGGTCCATGATAGCTTATTCAGCTATGTTTCATGGTAAAGATAAAAGTAAATTCGATACCAGAATCAAAGCATTTTGCTTGCTGGCTACACTGGCAAGGCGTGGTACTGCGAGGCCTACGTAGCCAGGCTTCTAGAGCACGTATTATGTTTCATTATCTCTGTATCAAAACAATTTATCTCGAATACTTTATTTGCCTTCATAAAAAATCAGACACGCATTCTAATGATCCCGTCATTGATGACATGCTCTGTCTTACTCCCCATTGCTGACTCATCCCCTCAAACAGAAGCCCCTCTCCCCTGTTTTGCCTACGAATCTCCCCCTACTCCTACTGAATACTGCATGTCGAAAGGAGAGGTAGCGCGCTCGGGTTTCACGCCAAGCCTTTTATTGTCTTTCTCGCTTCGGATTGGTATGGCTCGAGAGAGCAGGGGATATCGAGAGAGCGTTGAGCAGGGTGTAGTTTCTCAGGGAACAATGGAAGTAAGGTGACTCTCGAGATTGGAGAAGAGACGGTCTAGACACGGTGATCCCACTGATCTGCTCAGCTAGTACTGACGGTACTTGCGGGCTCGCCCCGAAAAGTGTCTATCACCCATCCATCCCCCACCCCTCTACCGCGCGTTAGCAAATGTCATTGATGAAACACAACCATTCTTCTGGGGTTCTCCACAAGTGCCGCACGAACGATATCTGCCATTATTGTGAGATCGGATGGGTCCCTTCTATTCGACAACTAGCTACTGAATGACTAATCGCTCATCTGTAATCCAGTATTCTGATTGGACAACCGATCTCTCTCTCTCTCTCTGTTTGGTTGCACTTTCGACATGGAAAGTGCAGTCGCTTCTGATTTATTGCACTTACATATCTGATGTCCACTTCCCTTCTCTAGTTTGCAGTCTGATAGCATAGTTAACACTGGCTAGGGATCGTTTTGGGCTATCCCTCGCATAGTTAGCCGTCTCTCTCCCGGTGATAATATCCCCGTCATTCCTGGAATGCGCGGGACAAGCCCTTCCTCCTCCTCCCTCCCCTCAGTTTCGCATCATTCTCACAACACAATCGGATCGAGTGGATGCGCACACAGAAGATGTACTCAAGTGAGAAGAAGGGATATCCGTCACCTGATCCGGTGCTTTTCCAGTTTCTTACTTGACTCAGCGCATGACCCCGCGAACTCTAGGGTACCGTGTAACTGTACTGCGCAGATTCTCAAATATCAGTTTGAAACGCACATACATCTTTGTTTACTGATACTGCCACAACAACAAGATGCGAATATCTGATAAAAAATGAATCGTCGTAGAAGAACCGTTGTAGATACGATTTCAGCACCACGCTAGCCACTACCGTAATCCGTCAATCGCAAACTGACTCACCTCACGGAAGCTGCGGCGGCCAGCAGCAACAGGCCCGAGACGATCATGGCGTGTGGAAGTCGCGCGCCGAACGGCCTGAAATACTTTTTCAATAGAAAAACGACCAAGTTTACGAAAACAAGTGCGCGGCAACGCGGCAACGTCTCCCGGGGGCGGAATGGAGGCATGTGAATAAGGGGGGAGCTGGCGCAAGCGCCGGGAAATTCGAGAACCTGGCCCGCGCTCTCTCCGTTTCCCATGATCTCTCTCTTTTCTGCCACCTCCGAAATAGTGCGCAAAAATGAGAAACCGCGCAGGTAATCCGATATCGTTTACTTTGCCGAAAACCGAAGAGAATATGATAAAAATCGAAGCGAAAGGGGAGAAGGAAAGGAGGCCGAGGGGCAGGATGCCTAATTCGATAGGGCAGGTGGAGCTAATAAAGATGATTTACGCGATGCGCATGAACTCTTATTGGCCCTGACAGCAGCTTCCGATTGCTTTCCGTCGTGTTTACAGGGCCAATCAAGGAACAACCGCAGTGAGGACTGATAAACGGCAGAACCCGCAAAACAGCGCATGCTGTCGAAAATCGACAGGGCGAGCTTTGCTAATCGCCACACCACCATCGCTAGCTGAACGTGCAACCTTTCCCAGCCTGAATCAGCAAGCGGAACTCTCCCGGTATCACACAGTGTCTCTTTCGAGGGCTAAAGGGTTTGACCCTCTCCGTTTTGCCTTCTCTCTCGCTCGGTCTGACTTGTTAGAGACCGTGTGGACTGAAGAGAGTCCGCCCTGGCGATAAATGTCAACGAGAACAGAAAAGAACGTCGAAAGGGCAGAAACATAGCGTAGAGGCTACCGGAACTGTCGAGACAGTCATGGGGTTCGGAAAAATAAATCGTCTAGATTGACTGGAAATAGGCACGGCACCGGTAGATATCTGAGGAATGTCTCTCGACCAGATTGGAATCACAACCAATATCGCAAAGTGAGGATCAAGCAGGATTTACAGCTCACGCACAGTTCTGAACGGTGAAAATTCGTGGAAAACAGAAGGAAAATTCAGAAAACAGCACTGCGTCAACCCAAAAGAGTGCCAGAGATCCCATCTCTTCCAGTCCGAAATGAAATAGGCGGCCGTTCTCTTACCAATTCAGGGAGTGCGTTGCCCTCTTACTCTCATTATGGTAGTTAGAGACAATTATAGATCAAGAAGGAGGAGGAGAGCCCAGAGCGGTCGTAAAAACGCGAGGCACCGCACCAGACTGAGCGTAGTTGCCAGTCGGTCTCTCGCTTCCTCATGCGTACTTGTGGCTAGAGAGGCGAGAGATCATGGGATAAAGAGAGAGTTGGGAGGAAGGGTAGTTGCGATGCATTGCTAAAGAAGGAGTTGGGTGTGCGTGAGGAATGGCTTGGAGGGAACGCGACTGTTCAGGAAACTGTCTGAATTGGTAATGGGATTCTGCTGAGAAATGAGCGCGATCGCACAACGATCATGCGGTTTTTTGCGGTTGGAAGAAAAAGGAAAAGAAACAATGCCAGGAATGCGGGAAACTGAGGGGGCAGGAATTTATGGGGTGTTACTGATCTGATAGCGGCAAAGGTCGAGGGGAAATGTGCTTGGATCCAGTGTAGTATAGTACAAAACACAGATTTTAAGGGCCTTTTCAGCTGCTTTTGGATCTGATCACGAAAAAAATATTACGCAACAACCGTCAAAACACCGGCGGAACTCCACACTGAAAGCCCCGCGCGCTTTTACGGGCCAATGTTATGGATAATTCAGGTTGTTCTCCTCGCCTTGAGAGGCAAAAGGAGAGCCGAAAGAGAGGCGTCAAAGTGTGCGGTAAAAAGAGGAACGAAGAGAGGGGGAGATACTATCTGTAGGCGCATCCTTGGCACGGGCGCGATTTAGCGCACGATTTGCTTATTCTCAGCACGTAAATGCTAGGTTGTATAGGCATTGCAGCAAAAAGGGATGCTGACAAATGGTTTCCGTAGTAGGATTGTGTGAGGGAAACGTTCCATCATGGCCCAACCCCAGTCTCGAAGACACTAGCGGAATACCAGTTGAGGCGGTCGGCAGAGTAAGGAAAACGGAAAAATGAGTAAGGTCAATAGAAGGAGATTTCGAAAGTGGACGATTCATTGAGTTTACTTTAAGTCAGTGCCCAACTAGTCACTATTTGAAATCTCCTACGCTTTTCTATGGCGAATCTGCAAGATTCATTGGACGAAAACAGTGGGCGAATTCGACCCCCAGCAAGTGATAAAAGGGAGGCGAGAAAGAGGAAATCTCCCCCAGACTTCCATTCCAATGAAATAAAAGGAGGCGCTAGAGACTTTTTCGGACACTGCCGAATTACGGAGGGACGGGCTAGCTAGAAGAGATCGAATGAGTTTCAGCAATTATAGATTAGAGATGAATCGAGTAACAGATTCAATGTACTCCCGTTTTACCCTTTGAAAGCGTGACGAAACAAATAGAAAAAAATCCGAAGATGCGCGGGGATCACCCCAAACCACGTCGATGAACAAGAATAGCAAGAGAAAGAGCGCATTTCCGGAGGCTGAAAAGTGCTTTCCCTTCTGGATTTCGTCTTCCCGTTTCCTATGTTTGGGCAACGCCTTGTAAGCGGACACCACGACGAAAGAAGGGGGAGGGAAGACAGAGGGACGACCCTCTCGATCTCCCGATTCTTCATTGTCTCTCGACGGTTAGACAGAGTGGAAGAGCGGAGATAACAGTGGGTGGGGGACGACCCTACATCTCATGAGGAAAAGCAGTCTGAAAACATCCGGTTCAAGTGCCTCTTTTTGCAAACGATATCGAAGCTTCTACGATGATGATGATTATGTAATTCTAGCGCTGCGGCCGATGGAGTGCACGTAATGAGAAGGCGGTCTCTAGGTAGCTAATATTCTCGAATCGAGCATTATCTGTTACATACGAGAACAATAGTGAGCTCAATGAGTAATTTTCCTTTCAGTGAAAGCGGAAAAGTGACTGTCGAGATGAGTCGAACATCGAATCAAAGAGTAGGATTAGACAAACAGACTTTTCAGAGATTTTTCGAAGATGAAGTGGCTCAAAACCGGCGTTTTCTTGGTACGCCGATGAGCAAAGAAAGTTACTATCACTATTGATCATTAATAAATCAATCAATGATCATCAAACATCATCTAGAGAATATTTGACGAAGTTATTAGAGAAGATGAGCAGCAAACCAACGTCAGAAGGTGACTTGTCTGGCTGTGTTTTGAGAGGAGGAGTTTCAGTAGTCGAATGATGATGAGGAAACGACTCAAAAACTGCTCTAACCCGCCTCCTCCAAACAAACAAAAGAGGATGGGGGAAAGTTTCTGTGAAAAGTTCGGCGCAAACAGTTGAAGGAGCGAAATAGATCAGAGGGAAGATTGAAGATCCATCGGATCTGCCACTCTTCGATCAAGTGCGGCTGAATTCACACAGTTTCTGGCTCCTGAATCATTCCTCAACTTCCTTAAGATGACGTCATCTGGCTACGGTAGCTTCATGAGCTCAATAATCGTCATCGCAAATTTCCGGAGACAGACCCCTACAACCCTACTTCATCTACCAGTCCAGAGAAGTAGAGGAGCGCCGAAACTGATGCATCAACGATCAACCAGTTTCTAATTGAGGAATGTCTACAGAAAGCGGATACCAGACTACTACTAGCGGCCAAATATCGGAATGCAAAGTGCGCGGGTCTTTAATCGGAGCAGCGAGACTCCACTAGTGAGGAGAAATTCGATCCACTGCTCTCGTAGGGTCACGAGAATGGCCCTTTTGCAATGACGAAAGACGCGTGCAACCGAATGCGTTTCACGCTGCACTGAAAATGAGCTGAACACGGAAACTATAGTTTCACATCTCATCTGGTCTTGTCAAATATCTAAAACGTTCTCAGCCTTTCTGATCGTTATGAGACACGGAGATAGCTAAACTTCTCACAGTTGAAATTCTTAAATCGATGACAAAAGGGTGGGTTACTACATACGCTGTTCCTCTTAGATTAGTGAAGTTACCCCAGACCCGCACAGACTTGAGAAATCGCAAACTTTTCCCTCTTAGTTGGCAGACCGAACAAGGTTCGATGCTCTAAACATAAGGTTGAACGGGAGCGAATCAATAGGATAGGTGAATAGGGCGAGTTAGAGAGTAGACAAAGCCCCCGTTACTGCTTATTCTCTTCTTCCCCTCAATGCAAACATCGACGATGGGGAACCACGCTCGGAACCCCCCCCCCCCAATGATGCTCTCTCGAGATCACGCAGTCTCTCGTTGATTAGACAGGGCGAGAGAGCACGGGGAACGGAGAGAGTGCGAATAAGAGAGGGCGGGGGAGAAGCGCTAAGCTGCTTACAGATATCATCATTGATCTACCGTATCTCGGAGCAAATATCATCAAACCGAGAGTAAAACCGATACAGTGGCAGTGAGGGTTTGATGGTATCTCGAATGGGAAACTTGGCGATGGACTAATTTATTCAGTGTGCCACCTTTCAACACCTAAGAAAAGGTTCCTACGTGCGTAAATTGCAGACAATTAATGACAGTTTCAGCTCGAGAAGTAGAAGAAAGGAACCGATGGTGAATCCGCAACGCACAATCAATAGTCACATATGGGCCATAGATGGGGAAAGGGAAGAGAAGCCCTTTTTTCGCCTCCTCGATCAGCTATGTCTACAGAAGCGCCCATGGAAAATTGCTCACCGTTTTTCGCCCGCTCTCTCCTATCAGTGCAGTCTCTCGCAGCAGGCTGATTGTCTGCGCTCTCTCAATTCCACGTTGTCTCTCGCCTTCCCGCTCGGAAATCTCTCAATTTCCTGTGATCACTCTGCGGCTTTGTCTCAAGCGGGCAGTCAGCAGGCCAAATAGAGCAGCGAATGAGCACATGTTGGAAGTGGAGAAGTGGAGAAGTGAAACGGGGAAGGAAATTTGGCATTTTCGAAAATACTTTTTAGATGAATATTGTGATCATTCAGTGTGCAGGAAGTCATTGGGTTGTAATAGAAGAAGGAACAGTTTAGAGTGAATGGCTTTTCAATAGCTTCTGCTTCGAGAACTGCGCAAACGAAAGCGAATGGCAGGTTACCGTAGTCATTCTGGAGACTGAATTGCTCGGCATAGAAAGGGACGCAAACACGACAAGAAAAAACGGTGAGAAAGTGGCGCGCCAAATTGTGAAAGTGAGGTCAGAAGAAGCGCTGTTGTACACTACGCGAGCGAGCGCCCTCATCATTGCCAGTTGTACATAGTGCAACAGAGCAAACGATCCAGTGAGGAGGGATCCTCCCTCCCTACCTCTCCCTCTCCCTCGCCCTACCCCCACTCCCAACCACTGATCACGCACACAGAAGGCCCGTCTGTACCTACACACGTCGATTAGTAAATCGCGGAACGCCCCGCACGCAGTGCAAAATGCGACAGGCGACGAATCGCTCGCCCACACCACACCCAGTTATGCTAATCCGCCCTAGCACTCCTCGGCGAGATGTTTGCGCACTAGGTGATTGGCAATTGTCGGGGCGATTCGCGCAAAATGATGGGCGCTGACCTTGCGGAGGACCCACCGGGGCGAATTTTCGCACTTTTCTGATTCTTCAGAAACTGATTCTGATGTGTTTCAGGGTGGGAACAAGACCAGTTATTCTTGAGATAATCATTTATGCCATCTGATGCGGCTCTAAATGTTTTTATATTGATGACACCCGATTGCATCATGCCTACGCAACTCGGATGCATGTACTAATTGCTCTCTTGACTGCTCCTCTTCTCTCCACTGCTTCTTCGTTTGGCGCAATGTTTGGGTAGGCTAATGAGACGATGTGAGCAAACAATTGGGAGAGACCTGCCAGAGGAGAGATGAGGGAGGATATGAAATAGTCATGAGGGAGAGAAAGACTCGTGGCAGTAGAGATAGTATCGGTTCAATGAAATTATCGGGGTATGAGCCACACTTAAATCGCATCTTTAGTTGTTCACAAGGTGTTAATACACATTAATCTCGTGGAAAAGAAATCAGTAAATCAAGAAAAAGATCGAAGGAAGAATCATCCAGTTGATAAAAGCACTGGCGCTTTGCGTCGGCAATTCGTCAAAGCAGTAGGTCAAAGAGAGAATTGTTGGAGTAGCAAGGCTTCCGGAGGAAAAACCAAACTGAAATTACTACAATTCTTATGAACTAAAGCTGCTTTTGCACACCTGACCAGCCTCAGAGCCGGGAGTGAGATACAAATCGGCGGTGCTGATCGATTGGGCCTTTGTATACTCCAGATTTGTGAGGGCAGTCGTGTTCTGAAATGTTAATTGTACGTGAATAAGATTCGTCCCCACCTTGATGTTCATAGTCACTCCACAAACGGTTTTCTCTGATCTATTCTCCACGTGAACAGTGTAATTGTGTCGAGGCTCATTATCGACCTACAATTGTCAATATTAAACCACAGTAAGAGGAAGATGCACAGCCCAGGTATCTATGAGATAGAAAGAGACTGTGACGTTATCGACAGTTGCATTGAGGGTGGGGGTCGATGGTACAGGCACATTCACATGATGGACGAGTTGGAAATGCTCCTTTCCTGAAAATCGTTGATACGAAAGGGGAAGGGATCAATCAGATCCTTTCTAACTTTGATATCAGTCTCAAAATGAAGATCTCGAATAGACGCAGGCTTGGAGCAGAACTGATCTTACTGTCGCCTCCAGCAGTCTTTGGGTGGCGATGCTTGGGCAGCTCATCGTATGCGTCGGCGGCCGATTTCGAGAGGACGAAGACTGGGAGGAGGACGAGAAGGAGAAGGAGCTTCATCTAAGCAACTGATAATGACAGCGTAGGCAGAGAGTAGCACGACCTTCATGAACTTCATGTCGATCACTATTTCAAAACGTCCAATTCGAATCATTACAGAATGTGAAAGGTAGCAAGTCAGAAGCATCGCAGGAGTATAGGAGAAGTGAGCCAATTCCGATGCTCTTAAGCGAATTTATCCGGAGTGTCACAGTGACTCAGCAGGACGCGATCACATGCACATCGACCTTCAACAGCTAGCTAATTACATGACAAATTTAGTTAATCACGATCCGGAAACACGAAGTTTTTCAGTGGCTTTTTTAGTGAGTGCTGTAATTGTTTATACGTAATTTGAATAAAAATGTGACATCTGATAAGCTATCAGTGAATCAGATAAAGGAACGAAGGCACAATCATCCAGTTGACAACAGTGTTTGCACTCTTCGTAGGCCATTTGTCATAGCAGTATGTCAGAGAAATGATAATGGGATTTGAAGTTTTGTGCGCGACATATTGAAACTGGAACCTTCGAAATTGCAACATTTCTTTCACTGTTTTCACCATGTTAGTAGACGCTCCAGGAGTTAGGTAGAGGTTCTTGGTCACTAGAGTACCAGCTTCAGCTTTGGCGAGATGTACGTGTTCAGTCGTGTTCTGAGAATTT
Source organism: Pristionchus maxplancki (assembly GCA_900490775.1). Classification (NCBI taxonomy): domain Eukaryota; kingdom Metazoa; phylum Nematoda; class Chromadorea; order Rhabditida; family Neodiplogasteridae; genus Pristionchus; species Pristionchus maxplancki. The sequence goes on along the minus strand of LS573071.1, from coordinate 430,180 downwards.
ATTTTGATGAAAATATAAATCTTGAAAATGAACGTACAGCAGTGGGATTGAAAGACATCCCGCAAACGTTATTCTTTCCTTTGTTCACGATCTGAACTCCGTAATTGTGCTGAATGTGAGAAGGCATCTGAAGGTAAATCTAAGGAATCTCTGATTAAAGTGAAGAAGAAGACTCACTTTGTACGTGGCCGAATGAACAAAGTCCACAGTAACTCCATCAACAATCGCTTGCGAATCAAGTCCTTTCGAGGTCGCGTTTACTCGCACATCATGAATCAACAGGAATTCCGATTTGTGAGAATGGTGTTCCGGCAGTTTTCCGCGGTTCCGATATGCCGCTGAAGCCAAGATGACGAATGACAGGAGTAGTGTGACCGTGAGATGCCGCATTGTCGTTCTCATTTCTAAAAAAACGGCAATTCAATTAATAAAAACAAATGGAAAACATCCCAAAAGAGACGTTTCAGCTAAAAGAAACAACTTCTAACCCGGTTTTGCTAAGCAGCTGATGTTATTCTCCTCGATAAAAGTTGAATCAGCAATCACGTCAACGTTACTTCACATTTACCTTCAATGGCTAAAGGCGATGACGAACTTCAATGACTAGCGATAGAAAAAAAGTAAAATCGATTTACAATTTATCGAAGAGACAAAACGTCGTAATTCATTACTTTTTTACTATTCAGTCTGGATTCGTCAAGTTGCTCGTTATTAAAGTTTTATTCAATTATTTTGAATTTGTAACAATGTAGAATCATGAATGCATTGTTTTTTTGTAATTCTAGATTGATAAGCGCTGTCACAAGGCTCCTACTTCATTTATAATTGTCTTTATAGGAGATTTTGCATTGTGTACAATGACACATATTATAGACTTTTATTTATCAGCTTTTATGAATAATTAGTCAGAATCATTGCAAAAATATAAAACAAGCAATCGATTGGTGAGGAGTCAATAAGCGATGAAAAGAAGGATCGAGGGGAGGACCATCGAGCTGATGAGAGCAGCACCACCATTCGTGGGTGATTCATCATAGCAGTAAGTAATGGAGAGCATCGATGGAGTGGCGAGACGAGAGGAGACGAAGGCGAACTTAAATTATCTTCTAGAAGAGCCCCTATTCCGATCACTAACCTGGTGAGCCTCTGAACCGGGAGTGAGATACAAATCAGCGGTACTGATCGATTGAGCCTTTGTATACTCGAGATTGGTGAGGGCAGTCGTGTTCTGAAATGTTAATTGTACGAGAAAAATATTCGTCTCCACTTTGATGTCCATAGTCACTCCGCAGACGTTCTTTTCCGATTTGTTCTCGAGTTGCACGGTGTAATTGTGCCGAGGTTCATTGTCAACCTGCATTGTGAATTGTCATTGGCAATATTCTGTTCCCTATGACATCTACTCCTAAAAACGAATTAAATTTTGAATTGAATAAAATTGCAACGCACAGCCCAGGTCGCTGTAAGCGTGAAGTAGGCTGTCAGGTTATCCACTGTCATTTTCATACTAGGGCCATTGGATGTTGCGGGCACTGACACGTGGTGCACGAGTTGATAGTGATCGTCTTCTGCATGTGAAATTCAGTTTCGAAAACATTTGAAGAAACTCTGACCCTCGCCTCCAGCCGTCTTTGGGTGTCGATGCTTGGGCAGCTCATCGTAGGCGTCGGCGGCCGATTTCGAGAGGACGCAGACTGGGAGGAGGAGAAGGAGAAGGAGCTTCATCTATAACATAATGTTCGTTCAGAGCACAAAAAAGTAAACACGCAAATGTGTGCCAATGGTGAATAGAAGGAGAAGGCAACACCTTATAAATGCTCCTGAATGGAAAAAGGAAAGGTTACACATCATTGTGATATTTCCCTCAACTCGATTGACTCAGCCAACGAGCGCCATTAAATGCCGTATGAGGTATCGAATTTTTTTGATAATATTGTCGCCTTGCAGTTATTATTGGGGATTTTAACTGCAGTTGTATCTTTGAATGCCGCATTGTGTACAAGATACCATTAACAAGTTAATTGCACGCTAAATTCATTACTGTGCACTGTAAGTGATTCATTATAAGACCAATGCTGGTAAGGTTCAGTGCAGTCCAAAGGAGAGAGATCAGTCTCATACCTAAATAGAGAAACGTTGAAAGGGCGTAGATTGGTTGATGAAGAGATTTCTGATTGGAAAGAATTGCAAGAAGGATGGATTCGTTTGAAGACGTCTCACCAAACTGCGTGATATCTCGGCTCATGGATAGATAAGGCATGAAGCAGAAATAAGTGATCATTCTGCGTTTAGCCATCAGTAGTGTGCAGAATAGGCAGAAAATATCCAGAGTATCCCCTGAAAGCATGACGCTCAGATTTGCTGTGACATTAGCAAGATTCCGCACTCTTAGTCGACTTGCTCTTTCTAAAGATTGTTTTCGCCAGTATTTAATGCTTTGAATGCGCTATGCGAGAACTTCTGAGAACTGACAGGGAAATGATTATTATAGTCTACCACCTGATAGATATTATCGTACCCCATTTCTCTACTACAAGAGTGTACAATCCCCCCCCCCCCGCCTTGATTCTGAACATTTCTTCTGTTCAGAATGGCTTCGATCTTCGGGGAATTTCAATGGCCAATCTACATAGTCACTGCGGTCTATCTTACTCTCACTTCTCTCGGGATATTCTTCAACTCACTGGTAGTCTTAGCTACAGTTCAGACTAAGTGAGTATTATTTGGTCATCACATAATTAGTTAAAACATTTTGAGGTCTCTCCATAATTCGTGTAATGTTCTTATTGCGTTCTGTGCAATCTGCGATGTTCTGCACCAGGTGAGACCTATTTCGTATCCAATCCTTTCTGAATTCTAGTATGTACTGTGAGAACGCAAAATGCGTGCGCAAGTGTGCCTTTTTCATAGCAATTCACAATTTTACTGATGCAATTACACCCAGGCTGGACACATTCCTCGATTCTATTACATTTACTCTGGAGTTGTGTTTACTAAAAGTTGGACGTGTCAGATCATTCAGGTGAAAATAAAAATGAGAGAAAAGGGACTACAATAATATTCAGACAATTCCCATCTTCGGTCTTTCTGCTGGATCCTTCGGTGTTCTCTCAATAGGAATCGATCGTTTCCTCTCTGCAGTCTTTCCTCAATATTACATGCAGAAAAACGCTATAATTTATCTTGCGGTGTGGAATGTTTTCTCAACAACTCTCACATGATGATTTCTGCTCAGATTCAATTCTTGCTTATTATTCTCTACACCACAGGGCAGTACTATCTAATGTTTGCGTACACTGTTGACCAGTGAGTCCATAATTACTATTTACACACCCAAAGTGATAACAGTACAGAGCCCTTTTTGTTCTCTCTCTCTATTATTCTTTTTTAACTGCTCCAGTACAACAAAAACACGATCCTATTTCGAGAGCTTCAAATACGTTTCAGGCCCATAATCTGCATTCCGCCCGAAGCTTTCTACGGTGAGGCCAAGACTCTCTGGTCGATAACGTCATGCGTCGTCTATTTAGCGGCAGTTCTTATCTACTGCGTGGTCTGGTTCGTCCTGAAGAGACAACGTAAGCAAACATGAAGTTTTGGCCGTGAAAATGAGGATCCCGTCTCTTGATTCGGCGTGCTGTCTCACCTATCAGCGTTTCATTCTCGCAGCCCTAAAGCGTGATTGAGCTTCGTAATCCCCATGAATCCCCATGATTATCACCGCTGAAATGAAGATCTGTAAGAAGAGATTTTGCAGAGAACGTAGCTGCAATATCCAAGATATTCCGCAGCCTCTTCATCATTATGCTAGTTGTTGTTCTCGGGTGGATGTTGACTATGGGAGGAGTACTGATTGCATCACTTGTGTTTCATTTGGAAGGTAATACCTCTGTAACTTCGGATAAAGTGATCTCTGATCGACTATCCGGTCCGAATCACTTCACGTTTCCAATTTATCTGACCAAACATTCGTGTCTATACTCCTTTAACAATAAAGTTCGATTCAGGAATGAAAATGTATTTCCTCCACGAGACAGTCGGTCTGTTCGTCAATACTTCGCTCGTGCTCAACTATTTTGTATACTACAAAACAAGGTGAGACAATTGAGTAATGGTCTCTAACCATACACTTTCTTGATTCTTTGAACTCGTTTTCAGTACGGAATATCGCACGGCGTTCCGTCGACAGATCCGAAAAGTTTCGAAATTGCTCGGATTCGAAGTATTCTCATCGGTTAAAGAGGAAAGAACTTCCAGTGTGAATCTGCCGTCTTCGAGGCATTGAAATAAATTGTGTTGTTTGCTTGAAGCTTTTATCGATTATAAACTCCAAAGGTATCGGATTGCGCAACACATCAAGGATGAGGCAGGGGAAGATTTGGAAGAGGGGGGAGAGTGATGACAGAAGGAAGCGAGACGGGAGCGAGCGTGGGGAGTGTGGGGATCGTCGGGATGGTGGGAAGACCGACGATGAGCTCGCGCTTCTAAAATACACATCATCCATCATTTACAAGAACTTCTCCGAAGCTACACGCTTTCCAGAAGCATTTGTCGAAGGATGAAATAAATTCAGTAGATCTAACCACTCTGTGAGGTCCGCCGGCTACGATGGCGATCGTTAGGATGAGAAGAAGGAAGCAAGCACGGACAAATGTCGACATTGTGATTGAGTTCCTTCCCACTTCAGTTCGATCGGCTTTTATATCTAAATGGTCACTGAGAAAGTAGAATAACAACAAGCAATCATCGCAATTGAATTGCAAAAAGAAGAGAAAGATTGCTTGCACTATCGTTTCGTCTTTTGGTGTCTGTGTACTCATGTGAAATGGCGCAGAAATGTTCAAACGGGGATGCGCCCAGGCCGCTCGAGAGTACAATAACTTGTGTTATCAAAACTAATAATAACTAGGGTTGACAACTCAAGGAATTATTCCTTGCGCACGGAATGAGAGGGAGTGAATTCCTTGCGCAAGGAATGAGAAGGAGGCAATCGTTGCGCAAGGAATGAGAGGGCGAGGGGGAAAGGGAGTAGGGAACAAAGAAATTCCTTATCCAAATCGCCCTCTCTCTCTCATTCCTTGCGCAAGGAATCCTCTCCCCCTCATTCCTTGCGCAAGGAGTGAGAGTGAGAGAATTCTTCGCAAGGAAATTCAAGGATCCTTGAATTGTCAACCCTAATAATAACCTACAGGATTCCATACAAATAATACACAGCATACCATTTTTAAATTTGAAAGACCAGTGTAAAAACGCACCTCTTGTTTCATAATATTCCGCTCTTCTCTTCAAGCGACCATTGCTTTAGCATCTGCAGGCGCAAAAAATAAGATTAAAAGATGCGATAGAAATGCTCTTTGAAAATGCTCCATTTCGAAATGTAATAACCGTTGCCTCTTTCTGCTATAAAGCGTTTCAGATTTTGAAGATTTCTCACTCCTCAGGATGATACTCCTAACGTTGCTTGCGTGGTTACTTCTTCCATCAGTTATCGAATCCAGCAAAACAAGATCACATCTGTGTAAGTTTTCATTCACTTTCTCTCTCAAATGGGATAAATAATGGTTTAATTTTGGTATTCTTTCCCAGCTGGTACTCTGAGACTCAAATGCGATGCTCTTCCATATCGAACTGCCTACCTGGAGTATCGATGCTATTTCGCGGTTCTCAAGGAGGTTCTTCTTAAATATTATGATTCAAGAGTGCAGTTGCTTCAGTCATACAGGTCGATTACTTAAATCATACAGGTCGATTACTCCGAAGCGGATGAGGAATGCTCGTCAATCTTTTCTGGCGCAAAAGTGAAGTTTCTCAGCCCAGAAACAAGCAAAACTAGTCGGAATTGCAGGTGACAACGAGCATTCCTGCAGAGATATTCAGAATCGTGATGGTTGATGTAAGTCAATTTATCAGACATTTGCTAATTTTGATTTTCAGAAAACCAAATTCCACTCGGGAAAGGGCACTTACGGAGCAAAGCAAATCATTTGCACCTTTGGTAAGTGAATAGATTGGGTAATATATTTAAAGTGTTCTAGGTAGTGAATACAAGTGTGAGGCAGATCACATCATGCTTGAAGAGGGACGATGTCTCGTAAGAGCTTCGAAGAAGATGAATTTCGCTGATGTAGATCTTACTTTCTTAACCTTTTTAAAGTTCATATTTAGGCTGAGAACCACTGTTCTGAGCTCAATATGGAGCTTCCCGCTCCAGAAAACGACTTGGACAATCGTATTGTTAGAGGTTGATAGATACTCACAGAGAATTAAATTTCTCAGCAAACATTCTTTGCAGGTGCCCTCATAAAAGATCCAGCATGGGTTCAAAAATCATTCATTCGACAGAATGGATTCAAGTGGAATCAAGGAAAAAATTATTCAAGATTTATTTCTTGCGCTACTTCTGGAAAGAATCCTCATTTATGTCAGTATTTTTAATATAATTTTTTTCTAAACAAATCTTTAGTCGCTGGCAATCAAAATGCACTCTGGACGTGCAACAAAGATACAGGTGCCGTAGTTGATGCAAATGGATACTGGAGCAACGGAGGAACTCAGAATTTGTAAGATTGAAGAATGAAAGCTACATCAATATGTTGTTTCAGAATGGATGTAATCTGTATCAAAAATGCAGCCAATGACTTCACGAAAGGTGTGCCATCCGAATAAATTTCTAACAATTCAACAAAATGGCTAAAAATGCGAAGTTGCCAAATTTGAAGGGGCAGATCCGTGCGTCGCCTATCATGATATGGCTGGCCTAGAACAAATCTCTCCAGCTACCGTATGCGTTGTTCGAGTTTTGAAATTTAAAATATTTTTTTAGTTCGGATTATCCATCACTTGCTACGTTGCAACTCGAACTGCCACTCGTTACGAAATAATCGGAAAAGCGACAGTTGAAACACAGAGAGGATGCGAAGTTCTGTGCGATTCGAAGGCTAACGTAATTTCCCTATAACTAACTTTTGATAATATAGGAGTTGCAGTGCGCTGCATTTTCTTTCAAAGACTCTGGTTTATCGTCTTCTTGCGTCCTTCTCTCTTCTAAAGCATCTAATCAGATATGTAGTGGTCAAACGACTATCTATCAGAAAAAGAAAACCGGATGTGTTGGTGAGAATTCGTGATGCGACTAAAACCAGTGTTTCCTTACGCCTCAAATTCAGAACGAACGAATGTCACTGCGGAATTCGGAGAAGACCCTTGCATTGAAAGTAGGGTGGATTCAGCTTTTCGAGGACTCAACGTTAAACCGATCTGTGACAATGCCAAGGACAAGTTGTATATCGTACGGTAAAGTTTCTTCTTTATGAATTTCTTAATAACCAGAACAATCTCAGAGCAATTGATGTGAACGGCCGCCGCATAACTCTGGATAACGAGAGACACAACTACATTCGGAAAACGGGAAACGGCGTATTCGAGTTCGTTTTTAATCAAGCGGGGCAACGCGGAGGTTGGGCTACTGTACCCAATCTCGTCGCCGCTACGTGCGCTATCGCAGGTGAGATCATTTGCATTTATCACTCTTGTGTTCAGGCCGTTTGTTTGCAGAAGGCGAGAAATGCCCTTGCGCCCCTATCAAGCATCTGACAAACATCCGCGATAAGCCCAACTATCCCGTGACGCCCGATCGAGTCAACCCCTGCAACTCAGGCAGATCCTATATTTGGTAAACCTTTTCAAGTTAGAAGATCTATGTAAATGTTAAAGGTGGGACGTGCAAAAAAGTCCGGCCTATGGCTATGAATGGCTCTCGCAATCGGATACAGCACAGGTGATGCTTTTTTGCATTTGATTTTGTGATCGATAGAGTCAAACAATATTTGTCGCGGTAGAAAAGGCTCGATTCCCATGAAACTGTTTTCTGCTTCATAGATTCACGTCGGAAACATTTTATTGAATTTCTCCGTCCATGAACGAACGTATTTCAGAATATCTTTCAGGCATTCGTTACCTGCAAGGCGGGCATGTGGATTCTGTGGAAACAAAGCAGCTACAGCAGTTGGGGAGTGACCGCAGCCTCGTGCTACAAATGATCACGATTTGGGAAATATCTATTGTGATAAAGAGGCTATTCGTTTTCCAAGTTGAACTCTGTGTAAATCGCATGTACCGAAAAAGCCGCAGGAAACAATGATGAAGAAGATAAAGATAGGTTAAAGGAGTAGTGGATCGACGCAAACGAGCGGCCTCCCACAACGAAAAACCCGCGCCTGGACTGGAAAGTACGGTAATCGAGCCGATTTTCAAAATTTCGCGAGTTTGCGTCGACTTCGTTTTTTTAAATCGATTTTTTGTATTTTTATCATGTTCAATTATGCTTAATTATGTGTCAAGCCTCACTAGCGATAGCCGGATAACCCTTGTCATGTATTTTGATCACGTTTGAACCTCTAAATCGCTCGAGCTAGCGCACATTGTTCATTTTTGCGACGTTTCGCCTGCTTGTCTGTGATTTTGGCTGTGTTATTCGACAAACCTTGCTTATTATTATGCTGTGAACCATTTGTGATGCCTACTGAACCATACAAATCTATTTTGATAGTGATCAAATTCAAAAATCGCTTTAGTTCGATTTAGTTAAACAATAGCTCGAGCTCGCGCTAACAATCACCTCCTTTCGCGTGT
>LS573071.1:334569-408021 GCA_900490775.1 Pristionchus maxplancki | reverse complement strand
CTGTGTCGGGAGTGAGAGCGTTCCAAATGGGGATGGTTCTCGAAGCTAGAGTAGATTGGGTTTTAGGGGGAATGAAGGGCAATGCAATTCTAAGGGAATGGCCGTTACGAAGAGATCGAGTGAGAGGGGCGGGAACAAGGAGCGATGAAAGGTCGAGTAAATATCTCTTATGGAGGATAGAGTGGAGAAATACTAAATCAGAGACAAATCTACGCTGTTCGAGAGTTATCAGTTTAAGAGTTAGCAGTCGCTGACTATAAGAAACGTGGGGGAGTCCACAACGATAGTACAATCTACGGGTGAAATCACGCTGGACTCTTTCTAAATCCTTAGTCAACTGAACAGAGTTGGTAGGGTTCCATACAACAGAAGAGTATTCTAGGTTAGGAAGGATAAATGTGGTAAATGCTTTAGATGTGGTAAAGTACTCGATCGGGCGTCGCTGGGTAATTCGGCTTGTCGGAGATGTCTTTGAGGTGTTGGAACGGGGTGCACGGACATTTTTCGCCTTCTGAAAACAAACGGCCTGAACACAAGAGTGATAAATGCAATTGATCACACCCGCAATAGCACACGTCGCGGCAACGATATTGGGCACTGTGGAATATCCACCACTCGACCCCACTTCATGGAAAACAAACTCGAACACGCCGTTTCCCGTTTTCCGAATGTAGTTGTGTCTCTCGTTATCGAGAGTTATGCGGTTGCCGTTTACATCGATCGCTCTGAAATCACAATAAATGATGAGGAATAATAAATGACGGAACCGCACCGTACGACATACAACTTGCTCTTGTCAGGGTCACAGATCGGTTTAACATTGAGTCCTCTAAACGCTGAATCAACCCTACTTTCAATGCAAGGGTCTTCTCCGAATTCCGCAGTGACATTGGTTCGCTCTGCAATTATTATTCGATGATCGCATGGTGTTGGAACTGACATAGCGGGGCAAAATGAAATCTTACCAACACATCCTGTTTTCTTCTTTTGATAGATCGTAGTTTGTGCAGTACAGATCTGATTAGACGGCTTGGACGAAAGAAGAACGCAAGAAGACGACAAGCCAGAATCTTTGAAAGAGAACGCTGCGCACTGAAAGCAAAAAAAGTTACGAAGAACTTTCACTATTTCGATACCGTTGTTTTCGAGTCGCACAACACTGCGCATCCTCTCTGCGTTTCCACTGTCGCTTATCCGATTATTTCGTAACGAGTGGCAGTTCGAGTTGCAAAATAGCAAGTGATTGATAACCCGAACTGAATATTATTACTGCTTATGTTTAATTTCAAAAGCATCACAAACAGTAGCTGGCGAGAGTTGTTCGAGACCGGTCATTTCATGATAGGAAACGCATGGATCGGCTCCTTCAAATTTGGCAACTTTGGATTTTAGCACTGTCAGTTATTTAAAACTTGGATGGCAAACCTTTTGTGAAGTCATTGGCTGCATTTTTGATACAGATTACATCCATTCTGAAACCACGTATTGGTCAAGCTTTCAATCTTCGATCTTACAAATTCTGCGTCCCTCCGTTGCTCCAGTATCCAGTTGCATCAACTACGGCAGCTGTATCTTTGTTGCACGACCACAGTGCATTTTGATTGCCAGCGTCTGCGGTTTTTCAACATTAAAAAAAGATTCTATAAAAATACTGACAAAGTCGGGGATTTTGGTCAGCTGCATTTTCGCAGGTCGTCCATCTCGAATAATTTCTTCCTTGGCTCCACTTGAATCCATTCTGTCGAACAGCGGTTTTCTGAACCCACGCGGGATCTTTGATGAGGGCTCCTGCAATGATTATTTAACGCGATTTTCGAATTTCAAGCGATTTCAACCTCTGACAATACGATTGTCCAAGTCGTTAGCTGGAGCAGGAAGTTCCATGCCTTGTTCAGCACAGTGATTCTCTGCCTAAAATTTTATTTTATCATAAAATTCATACTTGATTTGAATACATCTGCGAAATTCATCTTCTTCGGAGCTCTAACAAGACACCGTCCTTCTTCCAACATGATGTGTTCTGCCTCACATTTGTATTCACTACCTTAATAACCTTCAGACTGAAAACTCATTCACATAATAGCAAGAATTTTAGCTTACCGAATGTGCAAATTATTTGCTTAGCTCCGGAAGTGCTCTTTCCTATATGGAACTTCGACTTCTGAAAAGGAAACATCATAAAGATCAATGAAATTCCTTTACATCGACCATCATTGTTCCGAATATTTCCGCAGGAACGTTCTTTTCTACCTGAAATAATATTTAAATCATGTTCAGAATGGTGCCATACTTTAGCGCCGGAGAAAATCGAGGAGCATTCCTCATTCGCATCGGTATACTCGATCTATAATTGAATTTTCAGTTTTACGAATATTAGCGTAATATACCTCTTTGAGAACCGCGAAATAGCAGCGATACTCCAGGTAGGCAGTTCGATAGGGAAGAGCGTCACATTTGAGTCGAAGAGTATCAGCTGAACGAAGGAATTGTTGGATTTAATTGTAGGTTTAGCTAGAATATGAGTGGAAATGATAGAGACTCACACAGATGTGATCGGACTTTGCGGGAATCAACAGTTAAAGCAAGGAGAAACCATGCAAGGAAAGGTAGGATTATCATCCTGAACGAATGACTAGCTTTCGAATCTGCTATACTTTATAGGAAAAAGCATTAAGAAGGATCCTTAGGGGTGTTCGAAATGGAGCAATTTCCAAGAAGATTTATGTCACAGCTTTTGATCTTCTCTTTTACGTTCGCAAGTACTAAAAGACAAGGGATGTATGAATGAGAAACTGTTGCAGCTGATCAATATATCAGAATTATGAAACAAGATGCTCGTTGTCTTTCCGTTCTTGTAGATCTTGTGCTTGCAAAAAAAAGAGAGCAAGAGTGCAGCACACTTCTTTCTCGTCGATACTACAAGTATCAATATCTGCTGATCTTACAATTAATTATTGATTCATCAACAATTACCTTTTGAAAACTTTCTTTATTAGCACACTAATCAGTAAATACTTCAGGCAGCGACACACATAACACTCGCGAGAGATCCGTATCCTTTTTCATTCACGTAGTCGGGCGCCGAAGTCAGAATGAACCACTTTCCATTTGTGCCGCATTCCACTTTGCCATCCGGAATATAACTATTTCCGGTCGTCTGAAATATTGAGGGAAACCGAATTTAGCTTATTGGAGCAAGTGTATTACCTGCTGCACGATGGCGAGATCGGAACCCGGCTTCGAGCAGAATATCGCTTCATCGGTTGTCGTTGCAGGATAACACTCGCGCGTTGGGAAGACTCCTTTGCAGGCGGCTCGATCCCACTGGGGAACCGGGTTGCAGGCAGCATCAGCTGAAAATGTCCATTAACTAATTAAAGTGCCGTTTCAAAGAATTTGCGAGAAAGTGAAACGGGACAAATGGATTACCTGATGGCGGTGGCGATGGGCTGCTGGGAGCGCATGCGAGGATCGAGGGCGAGAGAATGGATAGGACGATTGCAGCAGGGATCATTACGCAACAATCGGCGGCACGAGTGACCGAAAGCCCATTCTTTAAATCTCCTTGAACAACCCTATCCAGTTATTTTGCTATCACTTGGCAAGGCGCCGAACAAAGGTGGGAATATCCATAAAATGAGAGAGTGCGTGGGCTTTTCGCAACTCTAACCGTGGAGAGAGCACGCATGGTATTGCCCTCTTTGGATGTTGGGATGAAAGCAGAGAGAGAAAGTGCCCTGCGCAGCGATGATGGGGGCGTGATGCGCATAAGTGGTGGTGCTGCGGCTCGCAAGCGGCAGAGTGAAGATGATTACTGCACGATTCGGCAATTTTCTTCTTGTTGTTGCCGGAGTTGCTCTAGCATGTTCATCTCAACGGCGCGCCGCCCCCGGTACGTTGATTTACTATTGGGTAAATAAATGTTTGTTTTAGCAAAATATACCAGTACACCGATTTTTTTAAAAGTTTCACTTATTGAGTTTCACTCATTCTTGAAATGAGATTGGCTAACGCAGGGGTGGTGTTCGGGGATTTATAGCAGACTCTTACGGCAACTCTACAAGTACCAAATTTTCAAAATAATGAAATAAAATCGCAGTTCCCTCTTCTCGATGCAATGCCATTGCTCCAATGCCGATCGAAGCCTGCACTGCCGCTAATTTCGCCAACTGCCATGCTGCGATTATCACGCCGACCTCCGTCTATTGCGCATCCGCCACAGCGAAGGTTGTTTTCAAAACGGGGGTGAGCAAGGCCAACTAAGATTTTATCAATTGATATTCAGATCTAATTTCCTATGCATTATGATATTTTTTCAGGCCAACTCAGCTGAAAGCACGTTTGTAAATGGAGCGGTGTGCTTGAAGAGAGGTGCTTGGGTGGCTGACTACGGGACGTCTTCAATGGATGAAAACTCTCCTCTTATCATGGGATTGCTCGAGGCCGCTTGCTACGGTGTGTAATGCTAACAAGAATACGTGTTATGATTGCAAATGAGCAATAAATTGTATGAACTTTTGTGGCAGTACAGCGGAGGTTCACAAAAGTAAAGAATATTTATCTCTTTGAGTCAGTTTATTCTTTCATTTCATGCTTTTTCGAGTATGTGTGAGTCTTGAAGTAATTCTCAGTCGGCAACGCGATGGACATTTTCACTGCATAGCGCCTGAAGCGAAAATTCAGAAAAAATCCCAATAGAAATTTTCTAATTGTAAAGAAAAAAACTTGAGGTCTGGCAAGGATGGAATTGTTCCTTGACCTTGGCACACTTCTTCTCAACTATCGCTTTGAGAGAACGAGCCCAATGGATGCAACTCCGATCTTCGGAATGATTCTCTCGCCACGGCCACAGAAATGCAGAGTTATGCCCATTTATAACTGATATCTATCAATTGCAATAATTTATAATTTATATGTATAAATACAATAATTTTAAGGCATGAATTTTCATGTTTTCTAGCACGCAATCGTCGACGCAGGTTCGAATCCGCCTGCCTACATGATCTTTTGCAAACCTTAAATTCACTCCAAATTATGTGTTTTGTTCTCCAAGACACTTATCATAAGTTTACACGTTGTTGGAGGCATTTTCGAGGTGCATTTGGGGTCATTTTTATTTCCGTCGCAGTCGAGCACTTTTCACATAAGGGTCCCCCCTTAGGTCAGATTCAATCAGTGAGCAACCAAAGGGGGGACTCTTATGTGAAAAAATATGAATGAGGTCATGTCAAAATAACCATGTAAAACGGTCAAAATATTGTCCCAATAGCGTGTAAACGTATCTGAAGTATCATAGAAACCGAAACACATCATTTGCAGCGAGCAACAGGTTGGCAAAAGATCATGTAGGCAGGCGGATTCGAACCTGCGTCGATGATTGCGTGCAAGAAAACATGAAATTTCATGCCTTAAGTGGTCGAAATAAATTTTGAAAAAAATCAAGTCGATGGAGAATTGCAAGGCGCATCGAATGATCACAAAATCGATCGGTGCAAATGAGATCTTCGAGATGAAAAAAATCCAAAACCTCTTAAAATTGAACATTTTCATGCATAACTCATGCAGATGATATCCAAAATGGACGAAAAAATAGCCGTAAACATAACTTTTCATACTCTATCGAATGGTATATCGCATGAGGGCAAATATAGAAAATTTTTGGTAGGTCAAAAAGTGGTCAATCGACCTAAAATTTTGGTGAAAGCATACCTGACCCATAGGCACTCCCCACAGAAAATTTCAGCTCAATCCGACCATTTTGAATCCTTGTGCCACCCCTCTCTCGTTCTTACAGAGAACGCGTTTTAAATACTGGAGCTTACCACGACATCTCATTTTTTTCAATTTGATATTGGATCTGATAGCATGTGATATCGAATGATACGCCGTGTCAGCTGTTTTCACTGCCAAAACAGATGTGTGGTTGTATTTCACGGCGAAAAAAATTTCATGTCACATTTTTTTGATTCTGACCATGTTTTTCGCATAATATTCAAATTTTTCACTGTTTTTCTACTATGAAACACGCGTAGGCATGCAGAGCCCCAATACTTCCTCTTGTTTCTCCAATTCGAACCTCAAAGAAGCATGTTGTCTACCCGTATCTGTCTCCTTCTCCTCCTCTCCTTAGTCTTGTGGGCATCTACCGAAGACTACGGCAATCTCCAGGGTGCGTGAGACAATTCGGATGATCATCCAATAAATACATACTTACATGCACATTCATATCAGACGATTGTAGTCAGATGAGAAAATGAGGTGTCAGAGGGTTATTCTTCGCATTTCAAAGTAGTCATTCTGGAGGGTGTCGGGCAGGAGGATTGATTTCATTGTTATAATCGACTAGAGAAAGAGTTCCGTCGTTCGGTTCCCGATTGATAGATGTATGTCGAAAAGGATGCTAAATGTAAGAGCCTTTAGATCCGGTAAATACTGTCCAATTATTGCTCAGAACTTAATAGATCACGTTGCAGCATTTGTTCAGCTTCTTGAAACCAGTGAAGGCCGGTTCAACGACACGGTCATCAAAACAATCGAACAGGTCGTGGAAGCCGCTAAAGAAAGTGGAAAAGTAGAAAGTGAGCTAGCCCATTTGACAAAAACTTTCGATAAAATGCGCTTTGAAGAGGAGAAATTCAATTTATAAATAAATTCAACTTCAGTAAGCGACCCGGCCGTCGTAGCTCTTATCGACAGACTTCTCTCGGGTTAACACAGAAATATCCTCGATGATCACGAACTCGGATAAACCTTTGTTGCCTTCACACGTGGCCTTCGTGTCAAAGCACTGCAAGGATGAACGGCAAAAGCAACGAAAAAAATGGAACAATCAAGAAAAAATGATGTCCAGTAGAGGAAACTGGCCAGAGTTCCGACTGATGCTTTCCTGTTGACTTGAGACGTTTATGGGTGTACTTCGCTCTGGATGGCTGTTTCAGCCCAGCGATCGGTTGTTTCGCTTTCTCTAACGAATTGCATATCATATGGTCAAGTGTTTACTGTGTGACAGCACATGACAACGGACGGCGCTAGGTCGGATGAGAATCTGGAAGTCGGCGAGAGACAACTGTTATGTCAGAGACGGTGTTGCGAAATAGTTCTCGCCCGACCTAGTTGTTTTATGGAATCTAAAAACAAAAAAAATTCAATTGCAACGCAAAGATGGTCGACTAATAATATGAACTGGGCAAATACAATTTATTGAAAACTTTTGCTCCTGAGAAGATTCTGCTCATTTCATGAGTATTTGTGAGTCGATCATCTTGTAGTAGTTCTCTGTCGGCAAAGCGACGGACATTTTCACTGCATAGCGCCTGAAGCGGACCTGAAAAAAAGAATGAACAAATTTTACAGCAGTTTCGAAAATCTAGCCAGGAAAGCATTACCAAAGACGGGAGGATAGCAGATAGATAAGAGATAAATGTGCACCATGGGCGGCAGTCGAGGGCGATGCCGTTGGAGGAGGTCGCCATGGACAAGAGTAGCGAAGAGAACGACGAAGAGAAGAATCAAGGGGAACTTCATAGCTGGACGAGTGTCGGCGCGCAGTTATCGGTTACTCAACTGACAACTTTCTCTGAGCATCTCTTGCGATAGGTAGAGACAGAGCGAGAGAGAGTAGAATACTTGTAGGTGTGTCATTGCTTTTGACTCGCCTCTTCCGCACACTCATTCGGTGCTAGAGAAAGGGAGATACTAAGCGGTCATGCATTGCTCTATCAAAGTTGGAAGTAGAGTGATCGCGCTCTAATTTCTTGATTCAAACGCGTGTTACGCTCCAAAATACATGTGGCACATCAAAGAATGATCTGTATGAAGAAATGAATTCGTTCGATCAAGATAAAATTTGAAAACTAACAAGCTAATTATACTCGCCTTTTTCCTGTTTCTCGCAAACCATCCGAGACGTTTCCCTCAAGGTCATCTTACAGAAGTATCCGCAATATACAATTCGAGTTGGATGTTAAACAAACGATTAGTGAACATCCCAGCATTATCTTTGGGGTATGCCAGAGGATGGATAGAGGAGGGAGAATGATGGCACATGATATTCGAAGCTTCTGTACACTCGGGCAGCTGAAATCATGTGAGAGTGCGAGATCGCATGCGGTGATTAGCACCGGCGAAAAATGTTCGGGTGAAAAACTGCTTTCCCCTGTTCGGGTGTTACAGTTTGCACTCAAACAGAAACTCATCGAGCCACGCAGCGGCGAATGAGGAAGCGTATCACGGTCTCTGACAATTGATATCGATTCGTTACCGCTTAGTTTACGCAAACTGTGCACATTAACTGTCCAATTTGAAACATAAATAGTGGCTAATTATTTGACCGTTTTTTGCAATTAACAAATATTTGCATTTAAAATTATGGATCGCATGGATTGATTGGATGAAATGGTCAAGCCATTGTTGTGAGAAACTAATGATAGTGTTGTCTTTAACAGTGCATTTGTTTATCGTATACATTACCAAAACCTTTACAATTACTACAAATACGATTGAAATATGTGGTGAGTGCTTGCCCTAAAATATGTTTTTATTTTAGGCCGTTTGCCTAAGAATCGAACAAGTATTAGGCCGTTTGCCTAAGAATCGAACATAATAAAAAAAAGTCTATTTTCCGAAACTCTGTTATTCGGGATTCTCGAGGGTGCTGATAACGATGGGCATAGTCCATTGGCATAGTCATTTTTCATACGGAGCCTCAGTTGGCTCCAGATGGCATCACGTCGAACACGGTTTTTGACCTATTTCTCCGCTCCTAAGAGTGCTAAATTTAAGCAGCTGTGGCTCCAAGGTCAGAATTTGGTGGCGATCACGATTCACGATTGTCAACTTTATTTATTTTGGAAAAAAATAATTAAATAAGTAAAATCAAACTTTTCGTGTGATCATTAGTATGTACATAGCGCAAGTGGGCCACAGCGTTCTGACCCCCTTTGTTCTCTCCAGATAAGGGTAAACAAGGGGATTAATTTTTGAATTTTCCCGCGTTACCATATTCGAACTGCAAATCACTTTCGCAATTTGAAATATCTCTGAAACATATCGCGAATACGGCAACGCGGGAAAATTCAAAAATTAATCTCCTTGTTCAGAATGAGAATAGCGATATGTTTCAGCAATCCGTCAAGTTTCGAGTTTGCAGTTCAATATGTAGTTATCCCCCCTTTTCTGTAGGCATAGAATGCTGTGGGGCAAGATCGGACCGGTATCACGATGCGATTCTAAAAATCTACTTTTTGTTCATCTAAAGCGTCGCAAATCATGAAAAATCAACTAAAAGTGCATCTACCTTGTAAGTAAATCTGGCCATCTTCTTCCATGTTTTCATTCTTTTGATCTCTCGATTGATCTCTCCCCTAAATATACCAGGTTGATCAAAATGATACTCGGTTATTAATGAAGCCCAGCGAAGTTACAACATCATCTTGTGCGATGGCGTATCGTAACTACAAATCTCTTGCACTTTCCTTCCACAGCACGGATGAAAAAGTGGGGCATCTCCTTTTCGGGTGAAAAAGTGCTTCAGTTTTGTAGTTACGATTTGCCATCGCACAAGATGGTGTTGTACCTTCGCTGGGCTTCATTGATAATCGAGTGTCATTTTGATCAACCTGGTATATTTAAGGGAGAGATCAATCGAGAAAGCCTCACGGTAGCTCAAAAGAATGAAACAAGGGATAAGATGATCTGGCGCCAATTGAGGCTCCGTATGAAAAATGACTATGCCCATCGTTATCAACATCCTCGAGAACCCCGAATCACAGATTTTCAGAGATTGGACGTTTTATTATTCAGACAGAGTCAGATTTGCTCGGTTCTTAGGCAAACAGCCTCATATGCATGTTTGCTTTCAGGGTATCATAATTTGAGATGCGTGAAATAATTTTTAAAAGAGTAGAAACTGATATCGTGATTGTGGTTGTGGGAAGCGTGTGTATGTGTGGAGGAGGACAACCTTGAGTGTAACTAATTATCTTCGGCCTCATCCACTAGGATCTCGTGTATGCTTGGGTCGATGACAGCCACTTCGTCTTCTTCAAACGCAACCTCGTAATCTCTTCTCAACGCGTGAAAGTTGCGAGAATGTGCCTTGTATTATTACGTTTTCCATATTCGGAATGAACCATATTCGAAATGATTACCCTTATCTTGTGAATCAGGAGGCTTCTTCGGTTCTTGTAGCATTTTCGTTTCCCGTTCCTCATACAAATGAGGCAAACTCGCGTTTCTAAAAAATATAAGAATTGGAAAAGGAACGGGCTCCTCACCGTCAGAATTATCGCCCAGCTTCAGAGAAACGTATTTCTCCAAATCACACAATTTCTTAACCGAATACAATTCCAGAGAAAAATAGATATCGTAGTGTTCCTACAACGATTTTGCAATATTTTTGATAACTTCGGCAAATAATAAAACACATCACCCTTTTGTAGTGCTGCTCGCGCTTGTAATGGGTTCTTCCAAGTATTTCGTCGCAATGAGGGCACTGATTCGTCTTTGTGCGCATATATAAGAATACTGAAAAATAGATCACTACCTTTTTCGAACGCTCAGGACTTTCACCAATATCATCATTCTTCTCCTTTCTCCTCTTTCTGGCCATACGATGATCGTTTGTCGTGCCACTGTCTTGGTTCTCATGAGAATGTTCGTTTGCGTCTCTAGAGATTTCCTCATTCAAGCTATCTTGCGCTTCGATCGGTGCCTGAAAGGTCGAGAATAGAAGAAAAAGCGTATGGAAGTAATTTATTAGGATGTACGAGGCCTATTTAGCCCTCGCCTCACTCCATCATTATTATGCTGTGGTTTCATTTGTCGTCTCATTTGCCATGTTCCTAACCCTCTCCAAGCGTCATTTCGACAGGCGAGAAAGCGCATGTCTTACCACAGTCGGTTCATTTCTTCCCCAACTGCATCGAATCTTCGAATTCGCAAGGAATTTTCCATCCATGTCCATCTTCGCAGCCTTCGCGTCTTCGTGTCTCTTGTATTGAAGGAATGCATACCGACGGTAAGGAACCAAACAAAACTGAAAAGACTCCGAAAGACTGTACAAAAACGAGTGTACACACATCAATAATCTGTCCAAATGGACTGAACGCATTGCGAAGTTCATGTTCTGTCGTATTGGGATTGACGTTGGAGATGTAGACGGACGTGCTCCTTCTGGCCTCGTCGGGACTGTGTGCCGTCAAGGGATGAGTGGATCTCGCACGAACCATGTTTGAAGTAACCAGTCCATTTACAGCCCTCATTGTCTGAAATTGATTAATTCTATGCAGTGCATTATCAATTTGAATATTTGTTTGTGTAGGGTTCATTCACTGGAAATTTCTGCCTCATCGGGACAGGTGTCGTTCTAATCAATGCATCCATCACACCCCCTCTCCGTCTCCTGCCTCTCGACTATCAGAGACTCCGCCGCGTCCGGCCGTTTCATTCGGCTCTTCGCCAAAATCTCCTTGCTGCCTAAGCTTACCGGGACTCTGCTCGGAATGACTTCGGCAGAGGGGCAAGGGCGGTTGAAGAAATTGCGTGGAGGGAATGGAGCGTTTATATACTACGGCCGGAAGGGGCGGAGTCTCAAATGAACGGGGGAAGGAAGGCGGGGAGGAAAGTGTCCCGAATTGGCAGAGAATGGAGCTCATGCATTTTTTCAGTATCGACCGAAATAGGAATCTCTTACTAGGCTGTTATGTATCCGAATAATGGGATGAATGGTGAAGTCTGGGCGATGGCATCATATGGAAGTGACTCTATGGAAGTGACTCTGTTCAGATTATTCACGATCATTGACTGAAAATGTTGATTGCATGCTCAGCGTGAAGATGCTCAGCGTCAATAATGAAAGTTCATTGACACGCTGTTAGGGAACAATGTGAGAACGTTGGTGAATTGATGGCGTTTGTGCTCGTTCATCACTTGCCAACACGAATTGTTGTTATTTTTCGGTTCTCAAAAGTGAAACGTCGTGAGAAAGGAGGAGGAATTGAAAGAAGGAGGTGATGAATCAAACAAAGCAACGAGTAGAGAGATCTTGCGATAATACGTGTGAAAATGTGTAATGCAGCAATTGAACCACGAATGGAAATCTATTCTACCTTCAAATGAGAAAAGGGAGAGGGGAGGGAGAATAAATAGAACAATTAAATTCCGGGTAGTCCGTTGCATTCGGAGTGAAGGGACACATATCACGGTCACAATGGAGAAATCAGTGAACCCGAATGGAATGGGGGAAAAGGAGTGCATTGAGACCATGAATCGAAATTATTTCACCTTCATGCAAGCAGGGAGAGAAAAATTTCGCTTCGCAAGATTGTTTGGAGTTTGCGCAACGGTGTGGTGATGAAAGTGACCGATATGCACTTCAACTGGTGGGTGTTATTCAGCTCCAACACAAAGGGTTTGCTTCAAGCGGTCCAATTTTTTTGGAGCTATTCATTCGCCCACGGTTTCCAATGTCATTTGAAATATCAGTCTCTCCCACGAGATCTTTGAAAAGCGTTCAATGAAGAGCAAGCGACGTTTCTGAAAGTGTCCGATCGGCGGAGAGAATATGAGCCCTGAGGATCATAGTAAGAGAAGAGAACTGAACTTCCGAATGTGAAAAGTGCCATTGAACCCAACGTAGATCAGTGTTCTCAGAGTTAAAAACTTCAAAGGGAAGAGAGAAGGAACGATCACAATGTCGCTCCGGTTCAAAAAATGCTTTCATTCAATGCAAAGTCTCAATAACATGAGGTAATTCACTTAGATTTTGTTCACTTTGATTTTGTTTCAGAAATCAGACGAGATGGTGATAGGAGTGAAAATTGGCAGGTGTTGTCAAGTCTCTGAGGGTGCGATTACTCTGAGATGAAAACAAGCATGAATGAGACCGAATTGGACGCGGCTTTCATTGAAACTGTTGAGTTCTCTAATCACGTTTCCGGTGCGTATTCTGATTTATTTATTTTGTTTTTTATGTTGTATTGCATGCCTGCGATATTTGAGGAGCGATCTTCTTCTTGGTAAATTTACTCGTGTTCGTTATAATCGCTTTTGATAGAGACGAAAGAGGAATTGTGTACAGGAAGTACTTACTTACTTTGCAGGTAATTGAATTTTTACTCTCAAAGATTAGGACGATTTTCAGTTTCTTTCAATATTGGTCGATTTATTATTCACTCTGTATACGCCAATTCTGCTAGTGAACTGCCGTTTGGCGTTTTCTCAGTCACTTCTCGCCCAGTACATTAATTTCGCCTCATTTGCTGTGAGGTCCCCTTTTCCATGATTTTTTATCCTCGAGCATCATCTCAGACTTTTGAAATATTTCTCTTCGAAGGTGTTATCAACGCCTATTTCGCATGTGTCTACTATCGTCGAAACGTAACTTTTCAAATTTTTTTTTCAAAATCATCCCTTGGAAATCACAGGTTGTACTCCCTCCTGGCACTCGCTTTTGTTTCGTTGGATGGCGTCGACTTCTTCTCTTTCTCGTCCTACAAACAGTAGCTTGTACTCTTGCCATTGTAGCTTACGCTATTCTGACCACGAAATACGTAATTTCCTGATATCTTTTGAAAAAAATACAATTGTTTCGCCCAGACGATTCCCAATTATCTTTCTTGGATCATAAACAAGCCGGCTTATGCTTTCGTGCACAACTCCCCTCAGATCAATGTGGTGGCAATTGGTGAGTTTATTCCACCTGCTCGAAGCACTCGCCTCCAACGTTGAGAATAATGTATCATGTTAGAATAAGTTGAAACGTATCTTTCAGTGGCAGTTGCATGGGGTCTTTGCATGTTCATCGCCATTGGTGCTATGATTGGACACGTGCTAATGTATCTGAACAAAGAAGTGCCCAGTGCAAGTGTTTCTACGAAGAAGTATGCATCTCTTGCTCGTACACCATAATTTCGCCACTTTTTTCAGATACCAGAAGCGTGCAGTGATCGCGCTTGTTTTTCAGGTATTTTTTAGAATGTAATTTTTTAGTTTTCGTCTTTTCAGGGAACAATTCCCACCTGTTTCTACGTAGGTCCAGTGCTAATCGAGTCAGTTCTCTTCCTGTCAACGCAGTCGATGGGATTGCAGGGAGCTGCGAGTCAGCGAATGGGTGGGATTCAGATAAATACAAATAACAAAACAAAAATAAAAACAAGTGCAATTTGCAGTTTCATCCGCATCCGCAGTTGTCTTCAGTGTGATCACTCTTCACACAGTCGCCCATTCTCTGACGATTCTTGTCTTCTCTCCGGGTTATCAAAAAAATATCAGAGATATTCCTCACTTGATAACTGAGCAGATAAGAAGGAGAATATCGCGATCGATCGAACCAACGGCGACGAAATAATCGGGTAATTTCTGTGCAAGGCGAATAAAAATCGTTTACGGCACATTTTTTATCGAGTGGCTTTACAAAAACTACAAATGGTCGTAATAAATGGTCCACAATTTGAATAGGACTATCATAGGTGTTTTAAAAACGTTCAAATAGACAATGAGTATGGGCATCATAATTTGAGCAGTAGCAACTGCTATCGTGGTTGTGGGAATCGTGGTCATGAGCAGGGAGTAGGACAACCTTGAGTGAATCTAATTCACGGCGACCTCATCCACAAGAATATCATGAATGCTTGGATCGAAGATAGCCTCGTCGTCTTCTTTGAATGCGATCTGATAATCCCTTCTAAACGCGAGAAAGTCGCGAGGATGCGCCTTGAATCGTTATCGTTATCATAAAACATATTGGAAATGATTACCCTTATCTCGTGAATCACAAGGCTTCTTCTGTTCTTGTAGTACTTTCTTGCCCCTTTTCTCATGCAGATCAGACAGACTCGCGTTTCTGAATGAATTTCGATCCTGTTTTACGATCTGCCGGATATCCGGATAAGTGGAAAAGGGAAACAACTTTCTCACCAACAGAGTCTTCTCCCAACTTCAGAGAAACGTATTTCTCCACATCGCACAAATTATCAACTAAATGAAGTTCGAGTGAGTAGTAGATATCGTAATGCTCCTGCAACAATTTCGAAATTGTATTGACTTCATTGTTCCGGGAAATACTCACGACCGCTCACCCTTTTGTAATGATGCTTCCGCTCATAGTGGTTTCTTCCGAGCATTTCATCACAGTGATGGCATTTGTTCTTGTTGTTGCGTACATATAAGAATTCTGAAATGTGAGACATTTCTCTTTTGTACCTTTACAACATTTACCGATGTCAACATTCTTCTCCTTTCTTTTCTTTCTGGCCTTGCGATGGTCGTTTGTAGAACCGCGATTTTCTTGAGAATTTTTGTTTTGCTCTCTATTGATTTCCTCATCCTCGTATCTTTCGATCGGTGCCTGAAAGATAGAGATTAGAAGAAGAAAAATGGTTTAGGGAGTGAGCAGGATGTATGAGGCATCTTTATCTCGCCGCACTCCATTTTATTTTATCCAATGTTGTCTATCTTCTTTGTCATTTTTCTCATTTCTCATCCCATCCTTGCGTCCTTTCTATAGTCGGGATAGTTCATGCCTTACCCCCGTCGGTTCATTTCTTCCCCAACTACATCGAATCCTCGAACTTGCAAGGAGTTTTCCGTCCATCTCAATCATCGCAGCCTTCGCGTCCTCTCTCCTCTTGTATTGAAGGAAGGCGTAGCGACGGATTGGAACCAAGCGAAACTGAAGAGAAACTGGAATTCGCCGGAGGACTCTATCCTCCCTCGATCCTCGACTGTCAGTTTTGCGTTAGGCAATCTCATTTCATGAATGAGTGAGACTCAACTATTCTTCACCACCAGTGCCGAAACGACTAGGTAGTAAACAAAGGGAAAAGGCAAGTATACACACATCAATTATTGGTCCAAAGCGATTGAACTCATGACGCAGTTCGTGTTCCGTCGTGTTTAGATGGACGTTAGCGACGTAGACCGACGTGCTTCTAGTAATGTCCTCGAGGGTTCTTGCCGTAAGTGGATGAGTTGACCTCGATCGAACGATGTTCGAAGCAACCTGTCCGTTGAACACCCTCATTCTCTGAAAATGATGAATATCTACCAAACCTTTTCACCTTTTGACCATCCATTGCAACCAGCTCTTCTCGCCCCGACCCAAACTTCCGTTATACCCCACTCCATTAGTCTTCTCTGTCTGACTCATCGGGACAGGTGCTCATCTACTCATCCTAGCAGTCCACCAAATGCCTTGCCCGCCTCCCCTCTCGGAGTCCCGTCTCCAGGATATGCCTTTGATCGGGTTGGGCATCGATTTAGAGATCAAGTCTCCCTGCAGCGCGAACTAACCGTGACTCTGCTCGGAATGACTTCGGCAGAGTGGCAGGGGCGGTTGAAGGAATTGCTGGGCGGTTGCGGAGGATTAAAGTGATGCGTAAAAGTGACGAAAGCAGGGGTTATATACTGCGGCAAGAAAGGGCGGAGTCTCAAATAACCCGGAGGAAGATAGACGGGGAGGAATGGGGGCGAGGATTTTCGAGGAACTGCGCCTCGGGGTGAGTGGAAGGGCACCTGTTCCGATGAGTCAACTAATGGGACGTAATTGTCTGGAGCTCCGGGAGCCCTTTGCCTGGAGCTATTTGTGATCGAGACTGAGCAAGCTGTCATCTTATTCCATTTTCACAAAAATAAAAACAATATAGAGCTGATGAATGAAAGTTATGGTGAAATATATAGACAGTCAGGGAAGAGAAATGGGGCGGCGGGAGGACGGGAGGGCTTAGGTGAATTTGTCTCGATCTTAAAATATAGATCGAGATGTCCGAGTGAAGTAGTACTGGATAGGAAAGTGTATTGGATCGCGATTGAGAGAAGAATGCGAGAAAGTTCTAGAAATTGCATCATCGACTGCGTTTACGCTCTCTCACTACTTGCAAACTCGGTTTTTTTCGAATTCGAAATAAAACATCGGAGCAAATCGAACCCAAATTGGAAAGCAGAGACACGCCGCTGTTCCTCGAGAGAGGATAAGCACCGATGGGCTGAGGGGGGGGGGGGGGTCATAAATCAAACAAAGCGGCGCGCTAAGAGATCTTGCGTGAAAATACGTGAGGGAAAACGTGTAATGTTGCATTGGAACAACGAAGGGAAATATTCTCAAAGGAGAAGGAGAGAGGAGGGAGAAAAAATTGCAAAATTGTATTCCGAGTAGTTCGGTGCGCTTGAATGGGTTGAGTAAAAGTACACTCTTTCAATGAGCGACAATGGAGAAATCAGAGAATTCGAAAATGAAGGGATGGGGCGAGAAAAGTTAAATTTTTGTCTCGATCATGGACTGAATAGATAGGAGATCGAGTTCTCCGAGTGAAGTACTTGATAAGGAAAGTGCATTGGAACCACAAATTGAAAATTATTCCTTCACACGAGAGAAAGAAAGAGAAGGGAGTAAAAAGATCGTTGCACTCACTGTTGCTTCTTCGTAGCTTGCATAATGAAAAGTGACCGAACAACTGGTGGGTGTATTCAAAAATTAAGGGTTCAGATATCTCATTCTATTCAGTTCACCTCTCCATTCATTCACCCACACTCTAGACGTTCAATATCCTCCCAAGTGTTGTTTGGAATGTGTTCAATGTAGGAAATGCCACGTTCCTGAAGGTATTCAACAGACGATATTTTAAAAATAAAAATGGTCGTGATCAAACGTTTTACCAATAGTTCTGCCTTTCTGTACACTGTTTCTTTCACAGAGACTTCACCGATCCGTCGTTTCCAGGGACCTACTGGCTCCCGAATTTTCACAATAAATTTCGCAATCTGCAGCATAATTCTCATTGGCGGCCTCACGACTCAATCTATTCGGGGATTGACAGAGAGCGCAGTGAGAATAACTTCTTTTCGTGGAACGCACCTGGAAGAAGTGTTGCTTCGAAAAGATCTAATTATTCGCCGTTTTCTCATAGGAAAGGCTTGCGATAGGAGCGAATTTTCCCGATAGCATTCCTCCATGAACTTGCTGATCGCTGTGAGTTTTGTTTGCTGCCTTTGACGATTTTCAACGCTCACTAGACACTCAATATTTCGACTGAACATGAAAACGTGACAATTACCGCTTGCTCCGCATAATCTATCCTATTCTTGCTTCGGCAGTTCTGAATTTTCCAGGAATTGAACAATTACCCCAATCTCCGACCACCAACCGAAAGTGCATTTTATTTAAGGAACCTGTGAAACCCAATTCATTTTCACCCAATTGCCCGGTAAATGCCCTTGCTTCGCATGCACCATTGGCCGGAAGTGAAGAAACATGGAAGAAAGCGATTCGATTTACGCCGAGAGCGTAATATCAATCGGCATTATAATGACTACCTGGAATCCGACGCCTTCTACGTGGCAGCGGGCGCAGGCGGAGACTGGTTAATGTGAAGGCACTCCTTCATTTTCCCGTGTTTAGTCATTGCCAACCCAACCAAACTCCATCCCCCACCACCAACCCTGCGAAAACCTATTTTATTCACTCAATAGCAAGGAAAATACACGAACGCCATGTGCCCTTCGGTTCTGAGAATTAGAGCTTTTTATCGAACCCTTTTGCCAACTTTCGCAAACAGTCTACAATTTGCAAGGTTTCTCACTCATCTGCTGTGTAAATGATAGTGGCTTTCATCACGTGCTTGATGCCGTGCTGCTGAGTATATTTCTATTTTTGTGGATTTTCAATTTTATTCTTACTTCAACTATTCAGCGAAGGAACCCGCAGAAGCATGGTTTCGACGACTGCTTTCGACTACTCCACTGACTACATTCTGGCCGCATTGATACTGCTCCCGGCAAGGCGAATCTACATAAAAATGGAAGATATTCCCCTATTGAAGGCCGCTCTATTCGGGTTCCTCTGCAATTTGATCGTCGTCATCTTCCTACGGGTCATTCCATCTCTCAACAACTCCTTCGGAATACTGACACTATCGCAGGTGAGCTTTCGACAATCTTAAACTTTCTCGTCTTTTACTATTCTCATCTCATTTTTACACAATTGCCCGCGAAAGTGTTTACGCCTTGTGGTATACGTTTAAAAGTTCGGCGCGCTTGCACTTTGCCGGGCAATTGGGTAAAAAGTATTATAATATGCCATTCTTAAAACTAGAGCGTGTTCTTGGAATTCAACCGGCGATCTGAGTTTCGGAACCACGTATCAAATTGAAAATGCTCTTCAGGCAGCGTCTGATTGCGTGCACCAAGCCATTTTCACTTTCTATCTTGCTCCCTGCATTTTATTGTGAGTCATAATTTGTTTCTAAATTTATCTCTCTTTTTCAGTCGCTCCGCCGAGCTCTATTCGTGGTCGGAACAAGTGGCTTTCGTGCTATTAATAACCTATGAAGTGATCACCGCAACAAATTTGTGTTACAACAACGAGACGCATTGCAGATATGCGGGATGTCTCATTTGTGCATCTCAATCAATCGATCAGTCGCCGTTTTTATGCCATTGACCTACTCGAATGTGTTCAGGTATCGAGATTTTATATTATTACATTAAAATTGTTTTCAGCACGAGAAATACGCGAGTGCTCATCGTGATCTATTGGATATTCGGGATAATCTCCGTCGTAATTATGCTAAAAATACGTGAGTCATTGCTGAAAAATAGTCGAATACAGTTGAAATTGCAGTGGATTGCTCTCAGTTCCTTCCGTTCGGTCTCTGGATTTTCGCGTACAAAGACACGCCAACATGTCACATTGTCATGTGGTCAGTAGGGTTGACAATTCAAGGATCCTTGCGCAAGGAATGAGGGGGGGGGAGGGATTCCTTGCGCATGGAATCTTCTCACCCTCATTCCTTGCGCAAGGAATCTTCTCTTTCTCATTCCTTGTTCAAGGAATAATTCCTTGAATTGTCAACCCTAGTGGTCAGTGCTGCTGTTGTCTAATTATTGTTTTGATAGATAGGTGAAAAACAAGCTATAAAATAGCTATTTTCCAGGTACCCGGCTTACATGAAGTACACGATCTTCGTTGGCATTGTTGCCATCCTCGATGTCGCTTCATGTGTTCGAATGCTGACCATGCGCCACGTGTGTTCTCCTTCTTTATTTTACGTTCCCCTCCACTCTAAAAAATGGCCAATTGACGCTTGAAACACATGCATGAATTCTCTTTCCAGAGCGGTCTGCAAGACGCCGATTCCGCGAAACGTCGCAGAAGTCAGATGAATCTCGTCTTTCAGGTTAATTTTAAGCATTTTCTGCCAATTTTATGCGCATTTTGCAGAAATAAGCTGGTAGATAGCGCTGTGTATTGGTTTTGTCACGAGCCTATCGACTTCCAAAGTTGCGGCAAATGCAATCTTCTCTAGGCACGAGCGGCTTTACTTTCACTCTCTGAGGGAATGGGGGAGATATTCTTACAACCGACCGTATTCCAAGCATTGAGAACAAAGCAATATTTCTAAATCAATACTTCAGGCTGCACTCCAGGGATTCCTCTTCATGACGGAGCTCATAACTTACTTCGTCCTGTCGCCGTACGCCCAGAACAAATGGGCGGCGTACCTACTCACTACGGTCTCTTGGTGTCTAGTGCACGGTCTGGACGGGTTTGTTGTTCGCCATTCTGAAGTATTTAACAAAATCGAATTTTGATCGTTAAAAATGAGATGGCCTTCTTTCAGTTTCATCGTGCTCGCGTACAATCGGGACTTCCGACGTCAAATTAAGAATACAATATTATGTAAGACCAAGCTCACATTGAAGATTGCTCCTGCAATGTCTACCTCGAGAGAAACCTAATAAATTTCTTAGTGTACACTTGTTTCCTGGATTTGCCACATGGATCATGAATATTATTTATAGATTGAATTCCAATTCTCCTTTTCAGCGCGAAAATCCAAGGTCTCAGTGAGTACAGTTCGGTCCTCTTCTGTCCTGACCACTCTGTAGCGCCCGTTGGTCACTGCTCACGTCTATTGAGTCTAGGCATACACATAGCTTATGTTCCACAGTGATGGCGACATTTATTGTTCATATTGTATTCGCTATTTTGTGATAGTAAAGAATGTTAGATACGCAACGTGTTGGACCGGGAGTAACAGCAGAGAGATCAAAAAACTCTAGCAATCCTGTAATTTGGGATCCTTGGACTGACGTACGAGAGCTTCCATTCTACCCAGAGATGAACAATTGGAAAAATTTGAAGTCAGATGCTACAGAATTATTCAGGGGTCACAACAAACACTCAAAAATTGCGGTTTAGCAATCAAAAACAGATATCGAAAAATGAATCGGTGGGATTTGAACAGGTGAATCATTTTCCCGGTGCGTTCTCACGAAAATAGATATTCTCACTGCGCTCTCTGACACTCCCGAATAGATTGAATCGTTAGGCCGTTAATAAGAATAACACTGCAGATTATCGTGATTACTCGGGCGCCAGTTGCTGAAATTCACTCGTCTCTTATTTATCATGCAATTATGGATCAGAAGAGTGGAAATATAAACTTCTAATTTGAAAGTGTTATTAAAATGTGGGAAAGGGGAATTGATTCGCGATCGTGAATTACTCAAAGCTATTCCCCAACCGTCCTTCTCAGAAATCCAACTCTTACAATTAGAAGGAGATAATGGACTTGAGAACGATAATAGGGTTACGGTTGTCAGTCCATCTACGGTAGTAGGGTTTCGGTATTTACGATACTGATGAAAATAATAACGTTGCTGAGCTGCACTCAGTCTGTCCAGGGTTACTGTATGACACGGTAGACCAACAGGTATGGTATCTGCAGAAATTTTTAAAAAATTAGCATAAAAGTGTATTAGAAACTGTGCTTTCCTCAGATGGCAACTTTTTCATTGTTTTTCACTTTTTCACCCGCGCAGATTTGTTCGACTCTTACACCAACGGACTTTCCCACGATGTAGCCATGAACATTCAAACTATTTATCGCAGCTACCCACTCGAATATAAAATAAAGATGAATTAACAATCAGCAGTAGGTCACGGCGAGGATCGTGGGTTTTGAACGTCCGGAGGTGAAGTAACCGAACTGGAAAAGGAGGAGTGTCGTTAGTACCCAAACGAGGAAATAACCTCGTGAGTCTTCTCTCCTGGCGCGAGATAGAGTTCCTTCGTGGTGAGAGAGCCATCCTCGGCTACGGAGAGCTTCCAAGGGTTCTTCGTTTCCTGCAAATATGCAGTGAGACAAATATCGAGCTGGTTCCATCCGTATCCAATTCCCATTCAATCCCACCCGGGTTCGATTTCCGGCCGTGACACCGCCTCCGCCCCACCAAGGCGCCCGAAAGGGGAATTGGTAGTGACTTGATCACGAGGTATATAGGTCTGGCGAAAAGGTGGGCACTCCAGACTGAACTAGCAAATGATACTGGCCTAGCAGTGTCCTCCCGCGAGCCCAGTCTCGAAGTCGGGATGTACCTTTACCTTTACCTTTTACCATCCGTATGCAGCAACCTATCAGTATTGGATTCCTAGGTACATGGGTGATTGTCGTGCCAATGCAATGAACGTACGACGTTGTTCTTGAAAGTGATTCCGCACAGTTCCTTCTTCGATCCATTGGTGATCTTGACGATGTAGTGACGCTGCGTCACCTCGGCGTCGTCCTGCAATGAGAAAGGACGCTTATCGCCTCTAGGACCTCAGATCGGGAATGAAACGCACCGTCCATCTCGCTTGGAGGGCAAATCGCACGACGACGTTGTCGACGACGGCTTCAGATCCAGTGGCGATCACCTTCGACTTGACGGGCTTCGCCAGAAGTTGGATGGGCTGCAATGCTATTTTTGCCGTAGGGTAGTCCAAATCCGGAAATAAGAAAGAGAAGCAACCGTACCATCTCCTCGCTCGATCCTCCCGACGAGTCGTCCCCATCAGACGTCGCATTTGTCGCGGAGCCTTCTGGAGCCGACGGCGTCACGTCATTCGCTCCCGGCTCTCCGGATTCCGACGAGGAGGTGGAGTCGCCTTCAGTATTCGTCGCCTCTTCCTCAGCCTTGGCCGGCGGCACGTCGGTGGGAGCAGATTCCTGTAAGGAATAGTACGAAAGCTGATGAAATACAGTAACCTAACTTTATTCTCACCGTCTCAGAAGCCTCAGGCTTGTTGGTTTCGGACTCGGCCGTAGTCTTTGAGGTGACTTCAGAAGCGGGAGCCTCAGAAGCTTCCGGCTTGGAAGCCTCGGAGTCGGGAGCCGTCGGAAGGCCGGTGGAGGGTGCCTCGGAGGTCTCAGCCGGGGTCTCGACGGGAGACTCGGAAGCGGGGATGGCTGCGTCGGTAACGACGTCAACGGTGGTGGCTTCAGAAGCCTCTGGCGTCTCCGTCACCGGCTCGGAGGTGGCGACTTCGGGAGCGGATGAAGCTGGGGCGTCGGTGGAAGCCGGCACAGCAACGGTGGAGACGGGTTCCTGAACGAAAAGCCATTTTATTCCTGACTTCGAAGCATGACTAGTAGAGACCGTCTAACCGATTTATCCCTTTCCGATTGACGAGAAATGAGATTCATTCGCCTCACTCCTTCAATCGACTGACCAGTCAATCGACTGAAGCGTCAATCGGATGAAGAAATAGACGCATAATTATCCGATTGATTATCCGTTTGGGCAAAAGCCTAATTGAATTTTCCATTCTTCGTCCCCTCTCCCTCCCTCATTCCTTCGCAACCACCGGAGGGTGCGCGCGACAATTGACAGAGTGAGAGGGAGGGAACGTCAATCGGATAACAAAGGATAGACGATTGAGGCAATCGGATAATCATTTAAATATCCATTTCGTCAATCCGCGGACGGTCTCTAATGACTAGGCTTTTCGCACCTCGGAAGTCTTCTTCGTCAGTGTCTCAGCGGCGGGAGGCACGTCGGTGGACGCGGTTTCCTGAAAGGACAACTGTATGGGCTGGCTTGACTCAGCAATAAATGGCAGTCAGACCTTGGTGGTGGTGGCGAATCGTCTCGGCGCGCGGGGACCGGCGAGGGCGCAGGCGGGAAGAAGGACCAGAAGGAGGAGGAGGAGATTCATGATGAGGAGAGAATGAGGGAAGGGAGATGGGCTCGGCTTTTATAGTGGAGCGAAGATTGTGTTGTCTCCTTCTATGAGGGTCGGTCAGAGAAACGAGAGAGAATGGAGAACGAGGAGAGGAGTGTTCTACATTCGCCATCTCACTCGAAGTGCTGTGGCTGCATGAATCAGAACGAGGAGAGATATCACAACATCTCCGATTCAACAGCTAGAGAAGAGAGAGGGATAGCCGATCAATCGACTGTGGTGACGTCGGAAAAATCAAATGATGGTATTTGTTTCCAAATGTGAATTGTTTATCAGAGTAGTGAAAATAAGATGAAAGTAGTAATGTAAATATAAAGGTCATAGCCATCGTTTGCAAAAATCCCAATTGTGAATGAATCCTCTCTTTCTCAACATTCCGAACTCGCCACGATTTCCCGTTTTCTCGAATCTAATGTGAGTTTTCACTCCGGCATTGTATTCCATCGGATTGAACGAGGGTTCTCCGACAGATGTCAGTGTCATCGACGCTTGCTGCGCTCCCAAGTCTCGTTGCATATCCACCCAGAACAATCTTCCTTGCGAGAAATATGCAGGCGTCTGGGAGTCGGATATGTCGAACATATCGACGGTGATGCCCATTCTGGTCAATTTGACGATGAAAGAGTCTGAAATTTGAAATTAACTCTGAAATACATTACTTCCTACCTATTTTAGCGATTGATAATTTATAAACAGAGAAATGAACATGAACAATACTGTGATTGCGGCACATGGAAAGTATTCGATTCCTGAATTTTATTATTTCCGCGAACAGAAAAAATATTGAAACTCACTGATATTCTTCATTCAATTCATATTCCAGCACTTCCAATCGATCGATAATCAGTTCTCTCAATATCTTACGAACACAGTCGAAATTATCCGCACTCTTGTAAAAATTGTGCAACACCAGCGTCTCAATTTTAGTGAATTTGCCAATGAATTTAGCGATTTGAATTCGTTCTCGTGTGGCCTTGCTATCACTTTTAGATAGACACTTGTTAAGACGCGAGGAGTGAGTAGTGAGGCAACAAAAATAAGTTATTGCACAGATTAGCATGAATAAAGCGAGATATAAGCTTATACATGCGAAGAGGCATGTTAGGCCCAAGAGAAACATGAAAAATAGGAAAGCAAAACAGTGACGAATAGGAAAGCAAAACAGTGACAAAACAGTGAATTTTTCCGATCTAGGAATAATCATCGTAGGCTCACAGCTCACTTCCATTGCTCCCTGAAATTACTTCATTCTACAAAGGCAAAACCATCTCAGCACCATACATTTCCATGAGAGCAGACGGCGCTTAACCATCTTCCAACTCCGAGTGCTTGAGAATATCTCTCGGGGACGATTGAATGCATGTGAACACGTCTCATCGCCTTCTTGTTTCTCTTTCTCGTCTCAATATCTCCTATTCCAACTAGGTAATTGGCGTCCACAGCGCGGCCAGTGCAGAGATAAACGCGTTCGAGAGGGCCGAAATGAGAGGGCAGAGAGAAGAGGGCGTTCCAGGAGGGCGAGATCTGAGTAAAATAATGATTAAATGTGAAAAATTCCGACGAAAAATTCTTACCAATCGCATGCTCGGATTTGTCTCCATTTTAGTAATCCTTTTGATAATATCTGGAGGAAGATTTGCAAGAGTTGTAGGCGGATTCATCTCAATAACACAAGACATGGCCAATGTCTCCTTGTGTTTTAAGAAGATTGATGGAGAATGAATAGCGCCTATTTCAAATTTTGGCGTCTACTAAAAAAAAAACTTCTAAACTCCCGCCTAATCTGAGTTTCGAGACGATTCGAATCAGCGAGAGCGTCGGACGCAGCGTCGAGTATTTCAAAGTGATGAACAATTATTCTCTTCGAATTCAGACTCTCTTGCATTTTCCTGCGCGTGGAGTGAGGACTTACTTTTTCAGTGTTATTTTATTGAACATGATATGTAATGGTAGATAACATAAAAACAGTGACAAAACCCGGTTTATGATAGACAATGATGATTTTTCCATCAAAGTAATATTTCGCAAATGATTCTCTACTACAATTGGATCCTAGCAATAGAAAAGTAGGACAGGATTTGGAAGAGAATCTTCAGCAGGGTTCAGAATAGATTGGGGGCTCCGTGCACTCTGTTTCTTTCTCTAGTGGCAGCGTTTGGTGAGTATTCTAGAAGGGATCGAACATTGTGGCGCTGAGTGCCATCGTAGGGAGTGAGAGCCCAGGGCAGGTGGTAGTGAGCCTTGATACCATTGGATACCAGAAATACGGAGAGTTCCGATGCTGTAGAAGATGGATTGCGCACGTAGACGGAGTGTAACCAAGACAGACCACGAGGTCGTTGTGCTTCTCTGCAATGTGTAGAAGTGACGTCTGTGATATTGGGGATTTTCCGAATACATCTACAACTTTCGGAATTTCTTAATTTCTGGTCCACCTCAACCCTCCTCCACCGAGAGGCAACAAATGCCTACGATGAATGAATGGGAAGGAAGAGGGGAGATAGGTGTAGGGAAGATTAGGGCCAGAAACCAAACAAGTACCAAATTCTCTATAGGTCAAAGTTTGACGACAAATAAGCGTACCGTAACCATTGATTTAACGCATGTAGTTAAATTGGACGATCGCCAAAGCTGAGAACGTGTAGAATTCTGAAATTGTAGAATGTGTTGAAAATTCGGACAATTTTTATTAGGATGAAGAGAGGAAACGATCGCGCTACGTTGATTCTCTGGCGAAAATCGTAATAAACGTAGTCACGAGAAGTCAAGAGTAGTAGGAATGTGATGGATGAAATGGGGGAGGAGCTAGAGAGATCAGGGAAAGTGAAAGAGATGGGGAAGAGAAACATGGTTTCCATGGATACTGATGGAGCGTCATCAAATTTCACTCGTTCTATTGGGAAAGAGAAGCATTAAAATGGGGAAATCAAGGATTATATCCAATCAATGCTGGACTAATTCAATCTCTGCTCTGTGAACTCCTCATGCAACGAACAGAGATAATAATGTTTATCATTGTTTGTACACTGGATAAAAGTGAACAGCACTCTGACAATCATTCGGATTTGATGTTCTTATCACTGGTCACCACAACTTCCGGTTCTTTCTTTGCATCTTCTTCATTGCAGTATGTACACATGTCGAAAGTATCGAGAATCATCTGCAATTGTAATGTTTTGCTCAAAACATCCTTTTGCGCACATTCTACAGTCTGGTGATAGTGAACGAACCTCGATGATGATTCTCACGATGAGTGCGGCAAGGAGGACGCAAATGATGATCAGAACGATCTGGAACGGAAAAGGAAATGATGATGAACACGGTAGAAAAATAGAAAAAAGGCATAAAAAATCTAACATTACAAACCTTGAGCGGTGTCTCGACAAGTTCGATCACCTTCAGAACTCGCTCGGAACAGTCATTGAGATCCGTCGGGAATGAGAACCAGTGACGCCTGGGTTTTTTTTAATTTTTGGAAAGTAAAAAGGGAACAAACTGACAAATCCCGTCTGATCTCTTGCGCAACTCCGAATGCATTCTCAGCAATCGAATCAACTTTCTCGGTGAGATCTCGACCCGAATTAGCTCTGAACGAGTTTCGAAAATATCGACAATGCGAATGGCAACTCACATCACGCCCGCGACCTTCTTCAGAGCGTAAGCCTTGCCCTCATCCGCCTTCACTTGCTCCAAAATACCATCTTCTGGTTGACGAACTGATTAGAACAATTACGAATAGAACTAATGATAAATCTTACGAACCGGTCATGGTGGTGGGCTGGCGAAGAAACAAGAGAAATTATAAATGCATCCTGGCCAATGGAGGGGCGTAGCTTTCTTAGTCCGGAAGTGAATCATTCTTCCGTTCCTGTACGGCTCTTTTCCTTTGAACATGTGACCTTTGAGCGATGAATGTAGGTGCGCGATATTTGAGATAAGTATGGATGGGGTAGCCTTTGTTGTAGATAACTGCGCTATGGAGATAACCCTGGCGACAGGTCAATGGGTTTTTTTAAAAACTATTTCAAAATTTTGTTGCATGCCTCGACATTTTTGTCAAGGTGGAATGAGTGTCGTGGAATTTTTTATTGTACTTCAATGGAGGAAAAGTAACAAATAAAAAGGCATCATAACAATGGTAATATACAGGTAATAATGATAAACAAGTCATGCCATGAAGGCTATGTCTGCTGACTGTTGAGCGAGTATTAACGGATAACTCTGGCATGTCAAACTAATCGAAAATGAACCTAGGCTCGCTCAGACTGCATTTCCCTAGGCTGGTTGTCTAGTGTATCTTGTAGGGGATCTTTCTCAGGTTCTGGCAGCTCGATGGTGAGGGTCGATCCGGGCTAACGCCTAACAATAAGCTGAGAATGAGTAGGAATGGCTGAATTACTGAAGGAAACCAAACTGAGACAACGACTCTGGCAAATCGTTAGAAAAGTAGTCGCGAGAAGTGAACAGTTGTAGGGGTGTTACGGATGCAATTAGGGGGGAGGGAGATTAGACGGAGTGAAAGGGGAGGGCAGAGAAGCATCATTACTATGGAAACTTATGGCAGCCATCTGATTTCACTTGTGTAATAAGAGAAATGAGATGAGGGCAGCAAAAAACAATCACGACTGTTATTAGAATCAACATTTATGCGTGAGAACAGAACTCTGGGAAACGAGAATTAAATCTGCCTGTGAACGAATCCTCTTGAAATTTGCCATGGAAAATCGCTTCGCTTTCCTGCTTTTTCGCATCTGGTATATGATTTCGCTCCATCGCCATCTAACGCTCTTTTTTGCATCGAAATTTTTTTAAATCGCAAATTCATCTCCAAGTCGTCCCAGAATTTCGTGGTACGCGAAGCTTGTTCGGAATTTCTAACATTAACGATTATGTCCAACATAATGTCCAGGTTGGACAATTCGACAATGAATTTTCCTTAAATTTATTCGTATGAAGAGAGTTTAAAATACGCAACCAACCAAACAGCCAGGCATGAGTTCCTTCGATATTTTTCACGATTATAGACACATGACGGATCGTATGTGCACAGCAAAGATCGATTATTCGATTTCTGAGCTTGACACTTGATTCAAATCAAAAACGTGAGCTTACTGCATGAAACAATTCAATTTGTCTTCGCGAACTTCCAGCTTTTCGATAGGCACTACGTTCAATGCATTCATTACCGCATCAAACGCATCCTCTCTCTGATCGCCGAAATTGTCCACGACCAATGTTTCAATTCGAGAAAAGGAAGTGAAAAATCTCCTGAGTTGCATTCTTGATCGCTCTACTTTATGGCCCACGACTCGACGATTTTTCTGTGAGAATCCATAGCAAATGATGCCCACTCCCGAGTAGAAGAAGATGAATAAGAGAGCGAATAGATGGAATGAATAGAAATACCCGAGAAGAGCACTCAATAATGCAGCGAATATGAAGATACTGCCTGTGGCGTATGCGAGTATCGAACGAGATTTGTCTAACTTGCTCCCGATTCGATCGGCACTCCAACTCACTTCCCATGCTCCCTGTTCAAATGGAGAGCATTGTTTCAAAAAAGGTAATCTCACATCTTCGAATTTTCTGTGAAGATTGATCCATGTGTGAAAAATATCCATTGCGCTTAGCACTTTCCTAGGAAGGATCGTATACATGTGCAGTCGCTCCTTAGCTTCTTCATTTCTACTTCTAGCATCGTCGTCGATCTCTCGTTCATTTCCACGAATTCCCATGCATAGGTAAGCGCGCTCGAGTGTTCCATATTTGGGAAGAAGGTAGATATTATTCCATGACTGTGAGATCTGAGTGAATCCGATAAAAAGTAGACTTTGAGATATCTCACCAGTCGCAGGTTGTCAGACTTCTCCATTTTCACCATTATTCGTATGATATCAAGGGGAAGATTGGCAAGATTGATTTCAGACTCCATTTCAATAATACAAGACATTGCTAGTCCGCTCTTTTTCGGATCGAATGTTCTATCGAAGTAGACGCGAGAAGTCATAAAAGCACGCCAATTTAAATTGGACGCAACGCTTTCAAGGTTATTTGAGTGGTATCAGACTGGTACCAGTACTGTTGAATCATTTTGTGAACATAGTCCATCTGGTATTTGTATGTAAACGAGAAGGATATGCGGATGAAATGTATTTATTGAGGATTGTCTAATTGATGGCCTTCACTTTCAGCTGCCATCCTCTCACGTGCTGTCCACTCTTCACGTCGTAGACCAGGCGCATCGCAGGGCCTAATTAATAAATATTAATTAACAATAAATTGAAATCTGATCAACCTGTGGTGGACTTGTAGACGTTGCCCTTGTATGTGCTGCCGGCGAGTCTGAAGTGGGAATTTTAATCATATTTTAATACTTTAATCAGCACTAGACAATCAAGGATGATTCTTACGTAGCGATTTTCTTCTCTCCTGCGACCCCTTCGTAGATCGTGAGTGAATCGCAGCATTTGTTCGTTTCGAAGAAGACGACCTCGACTTGCATCTGAGAACAGACAAGTGGGTGGAAGCCCCAGGTTCGACTCCCGGTCGGTGCATCAACTTTTGCTAAACTGTTCAATCATTAAACAATCCTCACATTCTTCGCTCCCGTCGGACCGACGATCAGGTACTCGCAGCTGTTCGTGTTGTTCGCGCTGGGGAAGGAAGGCGAGTAGATCTGATTAATAGGGTTGACAATTCAAGGAATTATTCCTTAAATAAGGAGTGAGAGAGACGAATCCTTAAATAAGGAATGAGAGGGAGACGAATCCTTAAATAAGGAATGGGAGGGAGACGAATCCTTAAATAAGGAAATGGATTTGGGGAAAAATGGGAGAGAGAACAAAGAGAATCCTTAAACAAGGAACCCCTCTCCCCCTTATTCCTTATTTGAGGATTCGTCTCCTCCGTATTCCTTAAATAAGGATCGAGAGGGAGACGAATCCTTGAATAAGGAATGAGAGGGAAGAAACTCTGTGCAAGGAAATTCAAGGATCCTTGAATTGTCAACCCTACTGATTAATCGTCGATTAGAGAAAGATTCCACGTACTTACCATGTCTCCATCCCCATAGTAAGTCTCGTTCGGACACTCACTCGACTCGGTCACTTCGGGCAGATCGTAGGCTGCAATGAAGGCACACATCAGCACACGAGTGAATAGTAAGACCGTCTCTTTGTTCTTACGTTGTTTGATAGTTCTTTTCTTCAACATGGTTAATATTGTGGGGTGGTGAATGGCCTTTTAGAAAGGGTTCTCACCGGGCATGGTGCACACGTAAGGCAGCGCCGTCGAACTGGCGACATTCACCCATTCGCCCGCGAGAGAAGAGGTCTGCATTGCGAAGCACTGCCCGAGGGAGGAGTTGGGGAAGTCTGCAGATCGAAAGGTATTCACATGCTACCGTTTACGATGACACTGTGTACGTGACTTGTTTGAAGTACAGCATACGCTCATTTTCACAAAAGTTTTAGAATCTGCTAGCGGGTCAGCCATGCAACCTGTGATGAAGAAACCATAGACGGCGCATCAACGAATACTTACTCTTCGCAAAATTGGTGTAGTCTACGGGCGTCTTGTCCTTCCAGGTCAAGTTGCTTCCACTCTGCTGCAGTCCAATCAGCACGCCGTTCGTCAGATTGCGAGAGACGGCCGACCGACGGATGTAGTCGTTGACCTGCCAATAGATTGATTAATGGGATTAATTACGTCAGTCGTCGATGAGGGAAGGCGGTGAGCCCCTACCGTGGCATCGTGAATCGCCGCCAGATGCATTCCGTCGTACGTGCAGTACTTCTCGGCGTCCGTCGTCGTCCATGAGTACGTCCGGATGGACACGCATGTCTTCGAGTCGGCCACGAGGTCGTACTCCTCGCAGAGTGAATCTGCAATTCAAAGTAAGGGTGATAACACTTCAAGCTGTTATTCTTCTGTCACGGCCGGCTTCTATATGGTTCGAGATTACTCCTATATAAATTTGTACCATGCTTGGACGGGCAATTATTCTTCGGATCTCACCCTCAGGTCGATAGTTCTTCTTGCACACGTAAGCCCGTCCGTACCAGTCCCAGTCCACATCGCGCTTCCACGTCCCATCATCCCAGTCCATGTAGAAATGCAGATCGGTCGACGTCGAGTTGCACTTCAGCGTCTTGTCTGAAATTGAACATTGATTCATGTTTCTCAGTATTATCAAACCGTTGAAGTTGGTATAATCCACGGCAGATCCATCCTCCCAGTAGAACTTCTTCCTGAAACAATTGATCGGGTTCGACACCCGCACGATGATGAAGATCTTTTGCCACGCACCCATCGCAGCGCAGTCCGATCCAGTATCCACGCTTCGTCTCTTGCGTAGTGCCTTCTCTTGCGAACTTATTGAAGTCGGCGTTTTGCTAAACAAGTCATTGCACCGATACGTAAGGGCACAAGAAGAAGTTAATAGTGAAAGAAGTAGTGGGAATTCTTCTTAGTGTTGGCATAGAGTGGACCAGCATACTACCGACCTGGGCACTGTGAATGGAGGCGAGTTTGGCGTTCTCGTCCTTGCACTTGTCAGCTGCAGCCGGCCACGAGATTGTCGTCCACGACGAATGCGATTTGAAGCAGTACCCGTCGAACCACGAGTCGAAGTCGGCCGTGCAGCCCAGGGTTGCTGCAAGCAGGAGATTTGCAGCTGCCGCAGCTGCTGCAGCTCACCTGGTAAGGCAATAAGCGTGAGCAGCAACGCAGACCGGAGCATGCTGCAATAGATTGTATAAGAGAGACAAAGACGGAAATCAAGAGGAATAGCTCAGAATATTCCATGTAGTCTACTGCCTCCTTTTAAGCACATCCTTATCACCGAATCGCGTCACTGATCTTTCATATCAGCCCAACCTTCGAAAGTCATGGCGCATAAACCGCAGGGAGGCACTTCCGGAGCCAGAGATCTAGCTCGACTTTGGCCCAGTCTACACACCGCAAAGAATGAGAAAGAAGCGACCTGGAAGTGACGACTATCGTAGGTCGACAAGGAGTGACGATAAGAGGCTTATCTCTTGAGCAGACTCCATTGAGCTCTTCCTCTTTTGATTTCTGCACAAGGAAGTTTAGCAGCTCCAACCTTTTTCATTGAACCTTCTCGTGGTTTATTAGATTTGATTTAGAAGTCTTTCGTGCACTGAGTTAAAGGAAGATTGTATATGCTCAGTGCAGGACATTTTTTCAAGAGAAAACCTTTTTCGAAAAAATCCATCATTCATAAAATATTTTTCACCGAGTGCTATCGTCACCGGAGGCGTTTGAATGACTATGCCGTTGTTTCTCCTCGAACAAGAAGAGCACAATGCTTTCTCAGACACAATATGCTCCATTTGGCAGGGATAAAATGGTTTCCTTCAATCACAATCGTCCCTTCCTCTCCTCATGAAGCTCCTTCTCCTCGTGGCTCTTTTCCCTACAGTCGCCTTCTCCTTTCCCTTCGCATACTTTTATCACCCCACAGAGCCCATCAAGGTGTGATTTTCTCAGAACTCTAGTGAATTTTATTGTTTTTAATTGAAAGGAATCAATTGCAGGAGGTAACCAGGCCAGAGACCACTCCCCCCGTCACCACAGTCCCTGAGGAGACCCATGTCGAGACTAGGGTTGACAATTCAAGGATTCAAGGAGGGTCCAAGGAAGGGCGATGTAAATTGACCCTCCCATCCTTGCGCAAGGATGGG
Organism: Pristionchus maxplancki; assembly: GCA_900490775.1. Taxonomy (NCBI): domain Eukaryota; kingdom Metazoa; phylum Nematoda; class Chromadorea; order Rhabditida; family Neodiplogasteridae; genus Pristionchus; species Pristionchus maxplancki. The sequence goes on along the minus strand of LS573071.1, from coordinate 374,316 downwards.
GAGACGGACCATCCTTGCGCAAGGATGCAAATCATTGCAAGGATGAGGCGGCGAGAAGGGAATGAGAGGGAAATGAGGTTCGCCTCTCCTCATTTCACTCACTATTTCTCTCCCTCTCCTTCTCATCCTTGCGCAATGATTCCCATCCTTGCGCAAGGATGGCCGGTCTCTCTCATCCTTGCACAAGGAATGAGGTGATTTGCATCCTCTTGAAAAAGAGATTCAAGGCCTTGATTGAATCCTTGAATTGTCAACCCTAGTCGAGACTCCGGTCGAGACCCCTGAGATCCCCTTTGAGACCCCCGTTGAGACCCCCGAAGAGGCGCCCGCAGCCCCGGAAGAGACCCCGGTGGAGGCCCCTGCTGAGCCCGAGACTCCGGTTGAGACCCCCGTAGAAGCCCCAGAGGAGACTCCCGCTGAGGAGCCTGAGAACCCCGTCGAGACGCCCGAGGCCCCTGCTGCCGAGGGGACCGACGCTGCTCCTGAGGTCGCTCCCGAAACCCCGGCTGAGACCTCCAAAGAGCCTGAAACTTCCGCGGAGACTCCTGTTGAGACTCCCGTCGAAGCTCCAGAGGCCACCGAGACTGAGACCAAGGCCGAAACGGAGGAGGTTCCTTCAACTTCCGGTGATGATTCATCCTCGTCCTCGTCGTCTTTCGAATCCGAGGAGACCAAGGTACGTTTTCAAGGGGTTCATTATTACGGTAATGGTACGTTCCGGTAACTTGCAATTCTCAGGAACTCATCAGCCCCGAGCCGATCGAACCCGAGCAGCCATCTGCACCGGCCCAGGAATAGAGATGGGAAAGGAAGAGGGAAGAGGGGCGAATTGATGCAAATTGAGCCGCGCTCTTGTGCAAGAGTGAGAGGGAGGGATTAACTCTTGTGCAAGAGTGAACGGTCTTGCACAAGAGTAGAGAGGGTTCCTCAGAGAATGATAGAGGGTACATTTCTCGTTGGTTTTAGCGCTTAGCTGCAAAGACAAAAGTTGTAGATCTACGACTGCTCTTTCCGATGGTGTAAGACAGAACATGGCAGCAATAAAAATAATCGAGCTAGGCCCATTTGCGATTCATTTCTGAATGAGGCTAATTCCTCTGTGGAGGAAACGCTTAGCACTCAAGGTAAAGTTTGTAGAGCTCACTAAGATGCATCTTTTTCATGTTGATCACTAAGCGTTTCCTCCACGGAGAAATCGTCTTCCATGAGAAACGATCTTTGCGTACGCGTTTATCGTTGAAGTTTTGATGATCTTTTTTGTCTAGGGCACTGTTTCAAATAGTAGAGTTGGCTATTCATCTTTTGTGTTTGTTATTGAGTGATACAACTATCCAGCAATCAATCCAATCCGGATTTTCGAATTCCAAAAGCCAAAAACTAAGCGAAACCAGAACCCACTGAAAACACAATGGTAATCGGTTAGGAAGCACTTCACGATGACAGTTAAGCCTTTTCAAAACTAAACCGAACAAAATCCGGTCAAAAACGGGCTGCAAAGACCCGTTTTCTCAACTCACTCTTGCGCAAGAGTGCAAACTCTTGCACAAGAGTTAATCCCTCCCTCTCCTCTTCCTTTCCCTCTCATTCCTCGCCGCGCGAAGCGGCGAGTCTTCCTTTCACTCTTCCTTTCCCTTCTCTACCCAGGAACCCGTGGTCGCTGCCCCGACCTCTACCGGTGCCGAAGCAGTGATGGAGGGAGTCACTGTGCGATTCGCCCTGAGATCAACCTGGAAGGTACGGTAGATTGATATGAGATTGTTGCATCTCTCGCTTATCACATTTTTACTAGAAAAGAAGGTAATGCTTACATTTCAGGAAGGCGATGTGCAAAAGCGTGGATACATTGTGAAGATTGTCAATGGATCAGACAAGAATGTTTGCGGTGTTACCTTCACTGCTGAGGTAGTTTAATGATTGCGAAAATAAATTTTCATATCGTAACTCATCAAAGCACTATCGAATCCGTTACTTTTTTTCTCGACCGCCGACTCCCTTTAACTCAAGCACTAATTATTTATTCAGGGAGCTGCGAATTTTTGGCATCTCGCACAAAATGAGGATGGCTTTTTCTCTACGAAGGATCTCCATCTCGCGCCTGGAGCTACCGCCAATCAGGTATGTTTAGATGCCATGAGATTGGAAATAGTGCACAGCCTGTCAGAGTGGACGAATTCCTTTGTTCCCCGCGGCGTACGTATTCTAATGCGCCGGGTCATTCTGCGTCGCTCGATTGGGAATGGAGCGGCGAGAAATGAGTGAAAATTTCGAAAATTTGGCAGGAAACTCGCGCAATATCTTCAAGATAAGAACTGTTTTTGATGTTCTGCGATATGGAATAGCTTCAACGAGCAGCCTAGAAGTCTCCCTGTTGTTTTTGAGCCATTTGATAATCAGCAGAACTAGTCATGCCCACAAATTGAATTTTTTTGATTTTCAGAGTCTATCAACTACCTGTCATCTTCATTTAAAACCCAACACCATTATAATCATTTTAAAGAGGATAACATAGGTTATCATCTGAGGAAGGGGATTGATGATACAAATCCGCATATTCAAACAAAGTCTAAAAAACCACCAAAAAATGAACATAAAATGGATTTTCTCTTTAACCCGAGATGTTATCAACAATCGCCTTCCTCGGATGATAGCCCGTTTTATCCTCTTTAAAATGATGATAATGGTGTTGGGGTTTAAATGAAGGTGAACGGTAGTTGATAGACTTCCCGTGAATTCATTTTCAACGTACCTCACCGCGTCATTTCACGTTTTCGTACGGAATGACGCGGTCTCTGTGCGTTAGTTTCTGAATGAGTTTCATTGGACCATCAATATTTCTTGCTCTGAACATATTTCGCTTCAAACACGTCGTCGGAATTTGAAATATGCTTCACTGGGCACACATTATTTGACATCATTTCACACCGTTACCCTCTTATTTCTCTCCACCGACCCACCAATGAGCAGATCAGCGAGCAAAATAAGAGGGCAAAAATAGGATTAGAAAGAGAATCGTGGTCCGCCGTCTCTCATCCACTCTGACAGGCTGTGTAGTGTGAATGAATAGTAGTAGGAAAAACTTTAAGGTGTACAAAAAGCCCAGTCGTAAATACTGCATCATCAACCATCAGGGAAAAACAATTATTGCAGTTCGGATACGGTTCGACGATCAAGACGAAGCTGACTGCTGTGACTTTTTGCTAATTGTGCATCCATTGTTTCCATGTAATTCCCATGTTTATTGTCCCCATCTTGTCTGCTCTGGTCTCTTGAAAATATATTTTACACTCATTTGATCATTTATGTTTTATAAAAAAATTATAATCACATTGAATTTGTTGATTACATTATCACATCCATCGCAGTTTATTAAGAAATTGAAGTGACATTGAAAGACGATCGATGACTGGAAATCTAGCAGAAGGTAATGGCAGTCACGGTGGGCTTCGTCTTGATGGTAGAACCGTATCCGAACTGCAATTTTTGCTTTTTCAAATGCGATCATATGCCCCAAGATATACCTGATTGGCGGTAGCTCCGGGTGCGAGATGGAGATCCTTCGTGGAGAACGAACCGTCCTCATTGTGAGAGAGATGCCAGACGTCCGAGGCTCCCTAGATATTTATGTGGGTTTAGGATCAGTAACGTAATGAATAGTCTATTATTTACCTCAGCAGTGAAGGTGACTCCGCACACATTCTTGTCCGATCCGTTGGTGATCTTCACAATGTAACCGCGCTTTTGCACAGCACCGACCTGCGATCCAACCAAAGTTTAAGTTTAAAGCGATTAAATATTCCCCAGTACCTTCCAGGTGGATCTCAGGGCGAATCGCACAGTGACTCCCTCCATCACTGCTTCGGCACCGGTCGAGGTCGAGGCGGCGACCACGGGTTCCTGGGCGGGTGCAGCCGGCAGCTCGGCCTCGGCCTCCTCCACGACTTCCTGGAAATAGCAAGGTACCGTAACCCGGTTACTGTAGCCAGAGTACCTTGACCTCCTCATCGGGCTTATCGTCGTCAGAGTCGGAAGAGTCGGATGACGAGGACGAATCGTCATCGGATGTGGACGGCTCCTCGGTTTCGGCCGTGGTCTGAGCCTCAGTGGCCTCGGGAGCTTCAGAAGGGGCCTCAGCGGGGATCTCCGCAGGGGTCTCAGACTCTTTGGGGGTCTCAGGCACGGCAGGGGACTCTGCGGGGGTCTCGGGAGCGACCTCGGGAGCAGCATCGGTCTCCTCAGCAGCAGGGGCCTCGGGCGTCTCGACCGGAGTTTCGGCAGGGGTCTCAACCGGAGTCTCAGGCTCCTCAGCGGGGGTCTCCTCTGGGGTTTCTACGGGAGTCTCAGCGGGAGTCTCGGGCTCAGTAGGGGTCTCTTCCGGAGCGGCGGGCGCCTCTTCGGGGGTCTCAACGGGAGTCTCGGCGGGGGCGTCGGAGGCATCCTTGGGAGGGTGGAATTCGTCCTCGACGGCGGTTTGGTCGAAGTCGAGGGGTGCGGCGAGGGCGATGGAGAGAAGAAGGGCGAGGAGGGGGAGGAAGCGCATCTGAAGAAGAGAATGTCTTAAAGAAGAAGAGGCAATGGGGCACTAATCAATAGAAGAAGAAGCTGAATAGGAAAGGAAACGTTGCAAGGTGATAATGTCATCGAGGAGTCGCCTTTTATACGGGGATTGTTGTGATTAGACAGGGTTGAAAGGCCGATCGAGATTCAATTGAAACGGAAAGGTTAAATGAGGAGGAAGCTGTTAAAGTGCTGGATTTGATGCCGATCAAGTGCTTCAGTTCATGATAAACATTTTGTTAATTCAAGTATAAAAAGGGCGCTCAGGAACCACGAAATTGACCAGGCGACGTGAGAAATGATTAGGGGGCCGTTTTCATCGAGACTTTTCATCGCACTTTTCATCGATACTTTCTGGACTATTGACAGGCCTTCTTACCATGACTCGGTTTAGAAACCCCACGGCATCATTTGGTTTCCCGAACTCTGATGTGCTCTCTATATCACACGTTTCATCCAAGGATTCACTGAATTGGACAGCCTCAGGACACACATTTGAGATGACCCCCCAATTTCTCCTCGGATTTTGATAGTCCATGGGTAGGCCTTCCCTGACCCCAAGTTAGCGGAGCGGTAGATCAAACATCTCTCCAGGAGGTCACGTCAAACTTCGTCGTTGAGGCTTGGTTTTTTGCGATTATCTCGTTATAGAGTGGAGCTATAAAAATATGTTCAACTAATGAAATGTAACTTTTCCCGAGACCTTTCAGAAAAGGATAATGGTGATGGGGTTTATTCCATGATTGTGAGCTGTAGAGACGACCTCCTTTCTCAGGCCCCGGACGGAAAAATGAACCGTTCCATTCGGTAGAGCTCGTCGAGAGCTTTCGAATGAGCTTCTGAAATCAAAAATCGATGGGGCTTTGGCTGAAAAACGCCTAAAACACGAATCCAAGACACGATTTCTCGAGTGATTCCCCCAATGTCGCGTGCCTTAGGCAGTTTATCAAGCGTTTTTCAGCCAAAGCCCCATCGATTTTTGATTTCAGAAGCTCATTCGAAAGCTCTCGACGAGCTCTACCGAATGGAACCGTTCATTTTTCCGTCCGGGGCCTGAGAAAGGAGATCGTCTCTACAGCTCACAAACTTGAAATAAACCCCATCACCATGATCCTTTTCTGAAAGGTCTCGGGAAAAGCTACATTTTATTAGTTGAACATATTTTTATAGCTCCACTCTATAATGAGATAATCGCAAAAAACCAAGCCTCAACGACGAAGTTTGACGTGGCCTCCTGGAGAGACGTTTGATCTACCGCTCCTCTAACTTGGGGTCAGGGAAGGCCTACCCATGGACTATCAAAATCCGAGGAGAAATTGGGGAGTCATCTCAAATGTGTGTCCTGAGGTCAGTGAATCCTTACGTGCAACGCGTGATATATTGAATACTTCGTAATTAGATTAGACACTCAAACAATAATAATTCGCCTTCTGGTACCTGTCTATGGGAGATTTGACTATCTGCTGTATAACGTGAATCGTTTGCCATTTTTTTGCGAAAATGGTATCGGTGATGTGTTTTCCAATACTATTCACCAATATCATTGTTTTTGAGATGTGTCGATGGAATTAGAATGATAATGAGCAATCACACTTTTTTGGCTGTATAAACTATCCAATGCGATTAAGCCGTATTTGTTACGATTTATATGCCATTCATTCATAACATTCAATTCAATCCATCATGAATAATAATTCAGAATTGTATTTATTGGAAGGTTTGAATCACTGATTGGGTGCAGTCTGAAGGGCGTTCAGTCATCATACAACTCCCCGTTTCAAGGGGAAAACAATCAAGCCCTAAACCGATTGATTGATTAATTAATTTTATTCTGCTGGCAAATGGCTAAATGCTAGAGAGAAAAGATAGTGATGTTTCACACTCTCCTATATCTCACAAGTGCACGACGAGAAATATTAGAGTTGCTCCGTTGTTACCTTCTTTAATTTCAATCAGCCGATTGATTTGAAAGAAAAACGCTGAAGACGAGAAAGAGACGTGCCGATTGATGATTGCAAGAGGGCGAAATGCCACTCTAATTGCGAAAGCCAAAGATCTTTCTTACTCGTCGCTTATGCGGATCGTCCACGTTGTATCTTCAATAAATCCGTATTCAGAATAGATTGAACGACACAGCTTCCGTGCCCTATAGACAACGCTTACCACGGTACTCGCTTTAGCGGAATCGAGTCTCAGTCAAAGCAACATGATCTTGACGAGTGACTCATTCCGAAGGTGGCCTCATATAAAAGGAGCGCCGTCGTTATGCCCTTTTCACGTTTCGACATTCGTCTTCAATGAAGCTGCTGTTCATTCTCTCGTTGCTTCTTATTGGAGTCGATTCCGCGCCTTTGGACCTCGTTGACGCCTTGATTGAGGTACGATTCACTTATCTGTTTTTTCTGTAGAAGTTCTCATCTGCTTTTTGCATGAAAACAATAGAGATCATTGCAGGAAGTCGCAGAGGAGCAAGGGGACGCAGTTCCCTTTGTTGATGTGGAGAAACCTGACGATGCCCAGCCCGATGAGGCGCCGTTGGACGACAATGCGCTGATTCAGGTTTGATTTGCTTCACCAATGTACATTTTTCTTATCAATTCACTGAAACTATGATTCTGTGATTGCAGGCCGCGGCAGAGGCGCAAAAGGCTCCCGTAGTTGAGGACGTGAAAGCAGTCGATCCATCCGAGGTCAAGCCCGAAGACGAGCTCGAGCGCTTCCTCGAGGCCCCGCTAGTAGCCCCCGTGCCTGAAACTGATGCAGCCCCTGCTGAAGCCTACGAATCACCCGAGTCGGTCGACGAGAATGCACCCATTGTCAATCGAGAAAACGACCCTGTGGTGACCATTGATACTCCGAAAACCCAGGAAACTGTAGCCGAAACTCCCGAAGAGACTGCTGCCACCACCGAAATCGAGAATCCTAACAACGAAGAATCGGAGCCTTCCTTCTACTCCGAAGTCGTCGACCTCAAGAAAGACTCGGAAGAACCTGTCGATGAGGAGGCTGCAGCAGCGTCTCCTGCTCAGGAGACAGCTCAGGTCGGATTTTCAGTTGAAAAATGACGTGCCTGAGAGTGTGAGTACCAATCTTATTTCAGGTTCTTGAAGACTCTGGAGAGGAGGCTCCGGTCGATCAACAACCTGAGGAGCCCGTGCAGCCCGTCTCGGAAGTGCAGCAAAAGCAGCAAGTGCCCGTGGAAGCAGTGCCGACCAACGATGGGTCGACCGCGACGGTTGATGGAGTGACAGTGCGCTTCCTGCTGCAGGCCACCTGGGCGGTTAGTAGATTGTTGTTACTCATTTCCTTCGTCATCCACTCTTACAAAGTGAAGCCAAATCATAGCAAAGGAGAGATGGTGGGAACAAATGCGTTTAATCAGATCACTGCAGGTGCCGGGCGGTCGTCGTCGCGGCTACACGGTGAGCATCACGAATGGAGGGGAGAAGAACGTGTGCGGAGTCACTTTCATGCCCAATTCTGTACGTTCCCGTTCTTATTGCGGCAAAATTAACACGTTTTACGATAGTGTAGAGATGTCAGAGGTCAATAAACATTATAGAAGACCTCCGACCTCTTCAATCTTTCCACTGCCGAAGATGGTTCCCTTAGCACGAAGGATCTCCATCTCGCAATGGATGAGACTGTCAACAAGGTGAGGCGAGCAGATTGAATCGATAATATGAATTTCGAAACTCTTCCGGAATAATTCCATTTCAGTTCGGCTACATCTCGTTCGACCGGTCGCTTCCGACAATCATTGCCGTGACCTACTGCTGATTTATCGCTTGAGATTAAAATAAATTAAATATTTATCAATCAGCTTTATTTTGTTATATTTTGTGACGGGCTTAAGTTGAAAGCATGCTTATCACTCGGATTAGCAAACATGAATCATGTATTGACAAGCTCTTCTCACTCCCTTGTCAAAGCTGTGAAATACATCCTCCTTGCTCATAACTTGTTATACGGCGATGTCTCTCTCGCAATTGCCGTATTTTACTTCCTTCGACAAGGAAGGAACGTATGATTCTGTCATGGATAAGTCATTTAATGTCTTTTGTTAGTCTCGCTTCGGGTTTGATGACTCGGTGTGTTTCACAGGTTACTTCGGAGCACCTTTTGAAATCAGCCGACAAGTATTGGAACGCGTACGACAGGTTAATTCTTTTAGGCGTTTATATCGAACTGAACTCCTCAGAATTGTTCAAATCGCATCGTTGCGTTTTGTAACGCAGTGTAAATATATGGTGACAACGCAACAAATGTTGCTCGATGCAAGCATTGAGGTTAAATGGTTGGACATTAATGTTTTGATCAGTACCTTTTAGGAAGGAATCGAAGGCTATTACCAAGAGCAAACCATCGCGGAATTCTTTCAGCTCATGCTAGAGTCGCACAAAAGAACGTTGGCTAATGTCAAATCTTCAACTGAGTGAGATTTAGAAAACATTGGCGTAAACCAAATATGAAATTGTAGAGAGAGGATAGGCTACCTTCTTTCTCTTTGCAAAGAAGACATTGGAGATGCAGATCCGATGGCACATTTCCGATCGCGTGCCGATCAGTTTGAATTGAAATGGATCGAGGCAGGAAGGTATCATCTTGAGAATTTAAGGAAGAAATAACTCAAAAAAATAACTAAAACTTTAAAAATTCTTGCAGTGAAACCGTGCGCATGTTTATGATGGAAGCATTATCGTACCGTGCGGAAGAGAAAAGAAAGGTGTGATTTGCATTCACTGAACTGTGTTGCATCATTATTATAGATGTTGCAAAAATCAGCAGAAGAATCGAGAAAAGCGAGTAAATATTACGGAGATAAGGCCAGAAAACGTGATGGTATATTGTAAAATAAATTCTGTGCACGCAACGCTTCGCAGATCTTCGTTCACGTGAACTACCAGAAGATGTTAAACAAGGCCTCGAGGAACGTTTCGAAACATTCAAAGTAATATGATTTCGGAAAATATAATACGGCGTATCTTTCAGTTCGGTCTAAAAGAATATGAAAATGACTTAAATGCTTCCAAGAACACATTTCAAGCACTTCTTGATTCAAGGTTAAAGGTGATCGACAGATCCTTTGAGACTTATCTGACGTAAGGAAATATGGGCACATTTTTACATCCGTACTGGCCCCGCCCTTCCCACTCGTCCACCTCCCCCCACTTTGTAAAATGAGGTGGGAAATGAGGTGGAGTGTAGATGGTTTGCTTCTTACGATTCAAAGGGATGTGTTTAGGGACGGGGCCCTGTACGGATGTAAATAGTTTCGAAATATGCAACGCTGATATTAACGTAATTTTCGTTTAGCAGCTGCAAGGAATTACTTGACATATGCACTGGAGCGTTTATTAGTAAGTTCTATAGTATTGTCCGTCTAAAATACTATTTGTTTCGATTCTACGATGTTCATCCATGAATTGGAGACGGAAGAAATGCTCTCGATAAGTTCCTTTGAAAATATTTTGCGAGGATTATTGGAACGAATCTGGTGAGATTTATTTTGAATGAAAAAAATATGTGAATAATGGGTGGCTCTTTAGTGCGATTCTCTCTGCATCATCCTCTTTTATTGATGAAAATGATTTCTACCAGCATAATCTCTCAAGGATTTTTCAATTCAAACAAGACATGGGAAAGATTCTCAATGAAAAAATACAGTCGTATGAGTTACATCCTATTCTTATCGATCGTTTCAAAACTATAGCGAATACAATGATATGTTTATCACACATTACGGAATATTTTATTCTGATTAATAATGATCAATACAAAATGGAGATAAAGAAAATGTCGATACATATTTACGAGATGTGAAATATAATAAGCGGAGCGGTTTATTCTTTCACGATAATTGGATTGTTCCAGGTTGAATTCGCAACTGAAATCAAACGTAGAGGAGCTCCACAAATATCGCAAGGACGAGCGTACAAAGGTTGCCTTTATATTTTTAAATTTATATTTGTAGTTTCATTTTATAAAGGGTGAAATTAAACTTGAGATGTACTTTTATGTCAGCGATAGCGCACGAATTCGGTCGAACGCCAAATACAGTGAGCTGATTCAAGAATTGACCAACAAAAGTTTTATTGCAGATCAAATTCCTGAAATTGATTTATCCTCTTGCCCAAAGACCGTCCTTGGCAGAGGCAGTGAGGTCAGCAGCTTCCTTTTTCGTATGAAAGTTGTGCTTTTGCAGGGGACCGTGTATAGATGTGTTTTACCTGGGAATCTTGTTAACTCTGAAGAGGAAATGGTCTCTGTTGCGTGCAAGAAATTTGAGGTTTATTTGAATAACAATACAAAATTATTCAAAACTTCACAAGGTGAATATGGATTTCGACGCACGTTTAGTTCATTCGAGGCTAATGTTCACTCGTTTCCAGCACGATAATCTCGTTCGATTCCTGTACTTTCACGATTTGTTCTGTTATTTTGTTGATCGTTCGTTTTTGAAGCGGTCGTGGATTCATCGACGATCATCATTTTCTTATAATGGAATTGTGCCCTCGATCGCTCGCTGACGTCATTAGCACTTGCCGGAGAGAGGACGAGTTCCTAGGTGCTATTTTTAAAAAAAATATTTCATTTATTTGTTCCATTTTTTTTCAGAGGCTCGCGACTTCATTAAATGGTCGGAAGGGCTGACCAGTGGATTGAGTTTCCTGAGTGGAATGGGATTCTACCATGGTGATCTGAAACCTCAGAAGTATTAATTAACTAGTTAATGAATCAAATCACTTGTTTTCAGTTTCCTTATCGGCACTAATGGAGAATTGAAGATCACTGATTTTGGGTTGTCTTCGAGACTGTCTGTCTTGGATATTCATAATCAGCATTTTATGCCTATTACTCGGGTACCCTTACGATAACTGAATAAAAATAGTATATTCGACCTAGGGAATGGCGCGCTACATGGGCCCGGAAAAGTATAGCGGATTCCACATGAATCAAACTGCGATATTTTTGGTAAGTGCCATTTCCGGTTCGCATGATAATGTGTGTTTTAGTCTGATTCGTGGTCATACGGCATCTGTCTCTGGGAGATGATTTCGTGCCAAATTCCATTCGGCGACCTTCCAGATGAAGCGCTAGCACTGCGCATTGGCAGGAATGACAAGTGAGTGAAATATGATCATTTGCTATCCTTCTCTTCTAGTTTTTCTCGTCCGCCGATTCCCGAAAGGTGCCACTGCGAGACTCTCACGATCTTGCTGAGAAAGTTATCGATTTTAGCTTTCCTTTTTTTGAGATTTATTTATAGGTGCTGGAATCCCAACGTGTACCTTAGAACTTCGATTGCGAATTTAAAGACCGAGATCGAGGATCTCAAGCAGGAAATTGAGGATGGCGTGGTAATGATTGAATGTTAGGTATTTATAGATTATTTTTTGTAGAAAATAGACCCTGAGCACTTCTGGAATCGGGAATGCGAGACGTGGGCACAAGCGAAGCATCTGCATCATTTATAAATATTCAGCTATTCCTCCTAGTATTCATAGTACTCCCAATTTTTAAAAAAGTGTAATAAAGGATGGTAAGGCATAGTCGATATGTTTGATTGAGTCTCATTTTTGTTTATCATATTTGAACAAATTACCAAACGTCAGGAATCTATCTTACATGATAGTTTACATTAACAGATTGAACAAAGTGTCGGACCGTGTCCGACGGACACCAACAACAAATTTCTCGGCACAACGTACTTGGCGCTACATTCTTTCCCCAGCTGTACTCTGTTTGTAGTGTAATTTCTCATATGTTTCATGACCACCTGTACGCATAATCATTCTCAAGCAGTAATGTTTATTATTCACTGTCTAACATGACCGAGAACTTATCGTACGGTTTGCACCTCGATAGAGACTATTTCATGCCCTTGGCCTTCCGGTACGACCATCCCTAATTTAAAAATAACCAATGAATTCAGCATTCAAACAATCGTTCCCATTGTCAGTTCACTCATACTTTATCCTCTCAATTTCTACCTATTGGTGGCGCTTCCGAAAATGATGGTTGAGATTCGACTCGCGTATCTCGCAAATCTGGTTTTGCATCTACCCAACTTACTTCATGCTCCGATTATTTTGCAGGTAACGAACATTTTCTTCGATTGGATGCACAATTTCGCTCTGAGATCCTGCGCCATACCGCCCTATGGACTGTTCTATTGCGAGGGGCCTCTGTGTCGGATGGGGTTGGAGAAGCCAACGGTCATGGTGGATTTATCGTTGTGGTATCAAGTAATTGAGTGGGCAATCGCAGGTGTTCCTCGCGAGCGCAGTAATGGGCGTCATTCCTACATACTACTTTCTGATGGTGCACATGCACCAATCGATTGTCCATTCAACCAGCAAGTGGAAACTGCCTCGGAGGTGAGATTTCCATCCGATTTTTGAATTAGCCATATTCTATGAATCAAGGATACAACTAGTACTACACATTACGCTACTAATCGTCTCTATTGCAAACGTTATCGGGTTTGTCGTTTTCACAAAGGACGTGGAGAATTATGCAAGCGTAGTCGAGGTTCGAGATATTTATTGGTCTTATTAAAAAGTTGTTTAGACGCCAGAGTTGAGTTGGCTTGTTGAGCGTGGTGGGATGCTTCTACTATTCGCGACACCGGGCGAGCGAAGTCACTTCATCAACGGTTTATTTTTATAAAATAGAGACTTATTCTTTTCGACTTTGCAGAAATTGCATTCTTCGGAGCATCTTTCGCAGTTTTCTTACCTCTTCTTCTGTTCTTCATTTCAAATGCTCTTCACCTTCTAAATAGGAACGCTTCGGTATGGTAACTCACGGCATTTCGAAATAATCTGCGATACTGTTTAGTTATCAAAATCAAGCAAAACTCAGAACATGAATAAGAAGATGGTGGATGCTTTCTTCTTTCAAGTGGGGATTTTGGAATAACACTGACCTATTAACAAATTCAGCTTCGAGGAGCACTAATCTTTTTTGTCTCTCCGCTACTTTTCTCTCTTTTCGCAGGAACAATTGACACAAGAGAAGTATTCTCCGACAGTGTCTATGCAACTCTGCGATTCACAGCTCAAGTGCAATATTATTCCATTTTAATGTAAAAAAGGCGATTATTCTTCAGATTCTCTTCGTCCTCAATCCGGCCCAATTCGCCCTCGTGTTCATCCTTCGAAATTCAGCTCATCGACAGATATTGATGACAAGAGTAAAAGGTGTCCCGCATATTCACCGTATTGCGCTAGGTGTGACCTCATCAAGTATTCTACCAATGCAATTATAAATCGTGTTTGACACCGTGTGCAAATTGTGTCTCATTTCGTGTGTCGTGAATGGGTTCGGTCCGGGAATACGTGGAAAATGAATTAAAATTATCACAACACGCCGTAAAAAAATGCGATTGCCTGTTTATCAGATAACAAATCTCATGATCCAACGAACTAATGTTCCTATGAATAGCTTCTTCCGCTTACAAACACATTGTTTGATCAGGAGATTAATCTGTAGTCGATCGGAAACCTCGTCGTCCCTCTCTCAGAAAGCACAGTGTTTGCTTCCTGGGTTCACTTGAGTGGGGGTATCAAGCGGGAGTAGTCTCCTGTCGAACTCTGGCGATTCCCTGACGATTCCCCCGTCGATCATACATAAGTTGCTCGTGCCATTGACTCGACGCCATTCAACACTCGTCTCAGAATGAAAATCGTCCTCTTCCTATCGTTGCTCGCTTCGTTCGCTTTCGCCGCGCCATGGTCCTATGATGCCTACATGGGATCTCCTGGCCCTCAGAATGGGCAGGACTATTCCAACGACCCTGTGTCTCCACAAGGTGAGGCTGCTGTTGAAGCGATGTCTGCCTCCATGAGCCCTGAAGAAGCTCCCGAGTCGTCTGTAGCTGAGATTGAAGGCTCAGGAGAGGAAGAGGAGGAAGAGGAGAAGGAGGAGGAGATGAAGAAGAGTGAGGAAGAAGAGGAAGAGAGGGGACATTCTTCGTCATCGGAATCTGGCGAGAACGAGAAACGGCGAAAGAACTCGAATGAAATGAAGGGTGATAAGCGAACTTCTGGCACCTCAGAAGAAGGAGGAGGTGAGCAAGAGAGCACAACAGTTGACGGCGCGGCTGAGACGTCTGAGGTACTATTTTAATATTTTTTTTGTTTTCCTGGCTTGTAGGAAGGAAAAATTCATTCCAGGAAGAAACGACCGACGCCGATCAACCGTCAGAATCCACCTCTCAGTGATTTCCTCTATTCAACAACAAGCAAACGAATGCCCTCTTGCTCAATTGATCTCTATGTTATCGTGTGTTCAAACCAGTTTTAAAAAGTTATGCATTTTATTCACAACTTCTTCTATCTTGCATTGAAAATAAAGTCATAAAATGATGCATGCAATTACAGATCGCTTTTTTTGATACTCAGATCCCACTGTTCGCTATCGGTCAAAGGCAATGCTTTTCGCAGGCGAAAACAACACCAATGTTCGCAACATAAAACGAAATTTGGCATTTAAACGCATGTTTCCAAACTTCCTCGTTGAACTACTTCTCCAAAAGTACCATCCAATCGTAAACTCAGTTCACTGCCCCTCGACCATTACTGTGAAATGTACATAGTATCTACTTTCCGCGATAACATTACTACTGTTTTATGGTCGGCCGAGAGCACTCTCGCGGTATTTACAACGATTGCCGTCTACACTAACATCTTCGAATGAAATATCGATAATGCGATGGCAAATTCGCTCGATCAGGGTAGCTCCGTTATTCTAGGCTCGTGCGTCTTGCGATGAGCCACTGCTAGGCCAGCGGATAATTCAGTCCGGAGGGCCTAATCTCTTCTTCGGACCTAGTCTAGTCGTGATAGCGATAATGCGATGGCAACTCAATCAGCTAGGAAAAGGGGAGATAATCTTCCTTTGTTCCAGCGCGTAAACACTGTCTAATCCAGGCCACTTGCACTTCTTCCTCAGCAAATGTCCGTGCGGCCGCTCTTTTTGTCTCTGGCTATTAGCTCCGATTTGGGACTCGCGAGCGAGCGCGTCCCTTCCTGTCCTCACAGACTGAGCAGCGGTTTTAGTCTCTCAAATGTCTATGCTCTCTCGTCGGTCAGAGAATCCAGAGAACACTGAGAATGAAGGTGTCTCTCCATTTCACATGCTCTTTCTCCGATCAGTGAGGCTAGAGAACAATCAAGATGAGGAGGGTGTCGCCTCTCTATCCCCAGGTAGAACCACGCTTTCCCTCTCAGATCTGTGTTTTCTCTGCGAGGACCGCACTGTTCCTCCCCCACATTCCTCGCATAACTGTCCCCAGCTATACATAGACGCGTGGATTGCGAGGGGTGCGGTTTTTTTGCTGTTGGATCTTGAGTCATTCATCTTTCCCCTCCCTTATCCCTATCAATCTCCCTCCCATAGATCATATCAGAGAGGGGTTATTGGCTATCCATTCGCCCCCTGCTATACAATGAATGATACGTGCGGTTTCATTTCTCTTTCTCTCTTTTTTGCACCGTTTTTTGATTGACGTCAATGCTGATTCATCCTGAAATCGAACATCATGCGGAATTCTACGTCTTGTCGGGGACAAAACATCCGATATATGAGCGCATTCGAGAAGTCTTCGACCCAAAAATCGTTGCAGAGCATCCCCCCTTCAACAGTTACGATAGTTTATCTTTCCTGCAGGAGTGTTTAGTTTTGAGTAGTTCCTCATTCATAGAAATCAATCGCCTGCTTGCATTGATTGTTCCCTGAAATCTACTCCAAACATCGTATGCTATTCGAGAACTCCATTTCCTCCTCTCGCTTTCCCTCTCTTAGCTGCTAAATGTGTCAAAAGGTGCTCGCATTGTTCCATGGATGAGGAGAAATCTACATGAAATCGAAAGTTTTGCGCTCCCTTTCGTCTCTCGAGTGAAACACTACGTAATCACATGTTCCTAAGCCCTTGATTGGCGTATTATTATCATATTTAGGTACGAGTTATGATGTAGTAGTGATGCACGATCTCATCATTTTTCACTTTCTTTCCCTTCCAACCAATCAATTTGCCTGTTGTTATTTACCTCCTCTGCCCCTACACAACTTGCGCGACCTTTTTATCGTTTTCGCGTCATCCAAGTTGTTAGGCGGAGGAGAAGGAAGGGGTTAGAGGAATGTTACAGCCTTCCCTTTGGCAGCGCGCCCCGCATTGTATAGTGTTGAGAACTTCCCGCCGGGGCTGCACCCCGCTAATTTGTTCTCGACTGCGACTTTTTCTCACTTTCACTGCTATTTTCTCTGCCTTTTTCAGCTTTTTGGCGTCATTTCTCATTCTTTTCTCTGTTTATAAATGATTAATCGATTGACATCACTTAATTTCGCTCTCAAGGGCCTTGTTATTCTTCCGCGCATTCCGATCGAGGAAATCAACGGCGCATTCCATTAAAGGTTGCCTGTCGATCAATCGATCATTTTCTGCAAAAATGCAGTTAAATAATAGGTTTCAGCCTTTCTTTCATTCATCAGTTCGATCCAATCCTATACCGTTGTTCTCGCGCGCGCAACCAGTATTGTCTCATCCGTTTCGCAGTATCTCCTTGCCCGTTCAGACTAGGCGAGAGAACACGCGAAAAGGAGAGAGTGATCCCCTCTTCTCTCCTCCAAATCTCACCACCAATGGCAAAAAAGGCCTGAGCGAGCGCGCGGACAAAGGAACGCAAATAACCCACGGGCCCTCCTGTCTCCTCAAACCTGCTGCTGCCGTTCTAGGAATGCACTGGTCAAGATGGATGTGTCTCTCTCTCACTTTCACGCACTCTCTCCTCTTGTCTGACCTGCGAGAGAGCACACAAAATGGAGAGAGTACCACTGATTGGTCGGCTCCCAATCACATGTTCTAATGGGGATTTGTGACGCAAGCGTAATTTGGGATAAGGGAAGGAGTGGGCAGCCTTATCTCTCTGTTCCATCGGTTGGCATTGATCTGTCAGGCGCGTTCTCGGATTGCGCCAGAGTGTAAGGCGATTTGCATCATTTATTTCGAGATTGGTGCCATTCGTGCGTTCAGTTGAGTTTCATTCAGTGTACTTCTACAACTCGTTCATTATTTGACTCCACTATCGAAAACTTCGCAATTCGAAATTTTCAAAACTATTTCCAATCCCAGTGGCGCCTCCTTCCCTGTAACACTCTAGTATCCAAGTCATTCCTCCTCCCTCACACAGTCCTGCACTATTTGTCCCTCCACATCTTGAAACATCTCCCTCCTCCGCACTCTCTCCATCTTACCCACTCTCTCGCCCTCTCTGACCCCTAAGAATGCATACAAAATGGCGAGATTTCCTGCACCCATCAGACCTTGAAGCGCGCATGTTTGCAAACGATCTCCATTCGAGAGAGAAAGGGGGAGGACTTTGCACAGTGTAGTAACATGGGATTCGCGATTTGACCACACTCGAATCGCCCCTGGATCGAGAACTGATCCTATTGGACTCGCATTTCGCACGATCTGGTCGCGTTGGACTCACCCTTTTCAATTGTTTGCCCTTGCTGATATTTAAGCAAATTTTCAACGTGCAATTTTCACAGTATGAGGTATCATGCCCGAAGATTTCTATCATGCTATTGATTATTCTTAGTGTTTGCATCAATCCGCCATCAAACCCGCGACCAGTCCTACCTGCACTTTCCTAATACCCTCCCGTACCTTCGGTTATGATGTGGTCGGAATGCGGCTGTGGTGGTGGGGTACTCTCAAGTGGATTCCACTCAGCTGGCGGACAAATGGACTTGTACTTTGCTTTGCCGCGCACCAACGGGATGCGCGGACATTGATTATGTTCTGGTTTTTCGTCTTCATCTGTTCGTTCGGAGTTCTCACTCGTAGGTGTGATTCTTACTTACTTACTCACTTCGATCCGATCTATCCACGATAACAATCAGCCATTAGTCGCAGAACCGAAGTATAGCATCGATTTCGTTTTCACCCGACGCGTCATCAGTGCTAGTTCTCATTGATCTTTACTTGATTGGAAGGTGTTCGTTGCCACACCTTCCCTTCGTTAGTGGTTCAAGACGATAATGGACATATTTTTGTCTGGTTACCAGTAAATCCTACATTATTTTTGCGAAGTGGGCTTAGGAAGTTTCACATCAGCAGCGAAGGGAGTACCTTACTCACAGGGTGAGTCGGTCTCGTAAAGTCACGCAGTCACCGCTACTCACCGTGTTGTGGGATCGTAACTGACTCAGAGGCGATAGTGTAAGACGATCTTGCGTTCTTGTATAGTGTTGAATCACTACTGATTCATTCCCTTCGACTCTCGAGATCTAGGCTATCGGTCAATGACACATTTCGATTTTTGTGTTCCCCCAACTCCTTACTTTGCAGCATTCCTTGACGCCCCCTACTCATTACGCTGGCGCCGTGTCCTTTGTTATCTTTGGCCGCGCTTTTTATCGTTCCGGGCGCAATCTCGACGCGTTCCGGCCTGTTAGTTCTCATTACGGTAATGGGTCTGATATGGCGCCACGATATAGTTAGAGGACGCAGTTCGGATCACTCTTGTATGGTAGTCTACTGGAATAGCAGGTGCTTCAGAATCCTGGACATGGGGGTGATAGAAAGTGCATCCTTGTATCAGCAAAGCGCAAGGCTCTCACAATGCGCACTCTTCCCGAGATCTTGTCTCATACGCGTCATTTCCATAATAATTTGCGGGTTGTCTCACTTGTTCCCTCCCGGATCTCACTTTCCTCCTCTTCCCTTCTTTCTTATATCACTGCTGCTGAACATTTCTCATTCCATACCTGCTTGCTTGGGCCGATTATCAACGGGCCTGATCCCCTGGGTATTGCATTACTAGCGATCGGTTGTTTTACCCCAGGGTATTTTGCAGAAGCGCTCCCTGCAATGGGAGAGAAATGCTTAGCCCAATAATATAGATAGTTGATCTACCGACCCCGACTGCCCTTTGGGGATTTTTCTGCTCGTAGAAAATCGTAAAACTCGATCTATTTTAGTCCATTTGATGTCGTTCTCTTCCGTAATCCCAGTCGACTTTCGTACTTGCACGTGGCGATAATCTCGTACTGTGAATCTTTGAAATTCGATTTTGTGACTTTTGCGCGCCTGATAAGCTTACCATCACATGGACTCATGTGTCTTTGAAGTACGGTGGTGCGACTCTCGAGCGTGGGATTATTTAGCTTTTCGAAATCTCTGTTAGACTACATGAGTGGTTCGTGAAACGTAACTGAACGCATACAACTAATATCGTACGTCCAGTGAAACGCTAGTGTTCATGTTTTTACTTGCACGTAGTACTGGGATTATGAGAGAGTAGGAGGCTGTGTCAAGCAGTAGCGTCGAATTCTCTCCATTGCTACTGCTCTCTCGACGGTCAGACAGACGAGAGAGCAGGCGGAATGAAGAGACCGTGCTCTTTATTAGTCGTCGTCTGCAGTGACTTTCACTGGTTGATCGTACTCTCGATTCCGACGCTGACCTAGCGAGGTTGTGTTTCACTAGTATTCCTTCTGGTGATTGGCGCTTCCCTAAGAAAAAATCAAATTTTAGAACTACGAGCAGGTGCTGTACGGCTCTTGGTAAAACTAGAATGCCGGTACCATTCATTGATTAGTGAACTTCTCCAATCCGCGAACTAACTTCTCCAATCAGAAATAGTTACTTTCTTTACTGTTCTGAAGCCTGTTCAATTCCATTATGCATCGATAGTGAATTCAAATGCTTTTGTAGCATCTTTAAAGTGAGTCACTTCCATCTTGCGGTCTGCTGTGCGATTAGGCTGTTTGACATCACATTGCGCTGCTGTTCAGCAACACTTCGATGCGTCTCTCTGATAAAAAGTAGGACAATGACCTCTGATAGAACTGTTAGAGCCGAACAGACCAAAAGAAGAGTTCGAATACTTTCTCCATTACTCATGCTCTCTTGCCCTGTCTACCTCTGAAAAAGGCGCACGGAGAGCGCCTTAGCATCACTCAGGGAGCGAAAGAGATGAAAAAGGTGTGGAGGAGGTGGTGCACAACTCTCGGCCGTGTCTCGGCAAGGTCGTTATTCTTCCCCCTATCACTGTTCCGATCTTCTTCCCATCAGCTGTGAACGAGCGGTGCTCAATTCTCTGTTGCCACACTTCCACTTCTTGTTCCGGCACAATTTATTGCCGTTTCGGCCACTTCTCGGGCGGTCTCGGTACTTCTTCCGTATTTCCGTAGTAGTAGTCGGCATAATCGTCGAGAACCCGCACCAAATAATTTGGTTCTGTTCGATTTTGGATACCAATCTCAACTGTTTGAATTGTCATTAGTCCCAAAAAAAATAACAGCACCGAAATTTTTTTTACTTGCAACTGCAAATCTATTTCAGTTCCCCTTACACCGCTGTGATTGATTCAGTTCGACAATCCAATGGGCAACATTGTTACGATCTTACAACCGAACATCGATGTCTTTCCATCGGCGGCGCCAGTGCCCCGACACGAAAAGTGACCAGCGCAGTGATATTTGGGATAATATTATCAAAGAAAAGATGCCCACGCGTCATCGAACCATCGAAATACAGTACCTCTCCTCTCTTTTGTGGACTTGCTGAATGGAATTCACCAAACAGTCCTTTATGCTATCGCAATACCTCGGAATGTCTGGAGCCAGTGGGCATTCTTCCGGTTGGGGCAATTGAATGGGCAAGGACATTGCTCAGGAAATTTAGTACTGTTTCTGGAACACTCTCGTATTAATTGCTCCAAGCGTCTGACAATCATCACTCTTCGGTGAAGATGATAAAAGTCGATTAACTGATCTTTCGACCTCCACTAAATTACCGATAATTGCTGCTGATTGCCGCAATCTTCTTACCACTATCTCGATTACCACTCTTCCTCCTCCCCATCTTTCTTCCTCTCTCTTTTTGATCCGAGAAGAGTTACAGCAGCAAGGGCAGAGCGCGCGCGCTTGATTGGAACCCCTGTTTTGTTGCCTCCTCGTCGCATCCCCTTTCATCTCATTCCCCCCCCCCCTTCTGCTCCTATATCGCATGTCCTGTCGAACTCTTCGCATCTTTTCATTCGGAAAACTCAACCCCTTTGATCACATAACTGAAAATGTCTTGACTCGCACACTCTTCACTCATTTCTCACGTTTGCACCTCCGTTAGTGTTCGTCTGTCTCTGAAACATACTCCATCCCTCCCCTCTTCTCCCCAAGTTCTTTCTTTCCCACTCGACTCAAAACTCTCAATCGGCAGTTGATTAATAGCCTTGAGTAATTAATGCGAGTCGCGAGCGAATTTCAACAGTTGGTCACACCTTCTCCTCACTTCCCCTTTGTTCCCCCATTGCAACAGTCGAATCGAGCCCCCACCCGTTCCTCATCTCATAACTTTCCTCATCCTACTTGTTCTTTCTGCCGAGATCATTGCTCATCTGTATGAATCCAATTATTACTTGATTTGTGTAGGTTCCGCAGCTTTGGCCGAATACATTCTTGCTGACTGCAAAAGGTCAACCCCGAGTGAACTGCTAATGCTCTATTCCATTAGCCCCCATGTCCCATCACCCTCTCTGACCTACCAATGACCATACTGACCATCCTTGTCTAATTCGAACCTCTCCTTCCTCTCTGGTACAATCAGCCCGTCTCGGATGGCCGCTTTTGTGTGCTAGCCGGGGGATCCGTCGGACTCTCTCCGATTCGCATGCTCTCTCGCTTGCTCTGACCGGCGAGAGAACGCGCAGAATAGAGAGAGTTGTTAGCCAATGTGCGTACATGCAATTGGTTTCAACCTGCGGGGGAAACCCTCCCGTCTTCTTTGATGTTCGCTCGCTTTTTTGCTATCGAACCCTACGTGGAATCCGTGTTTCATTGGTCCTTTTAACATTAGAATTCCCCAGTTTTGTGACTATCACCGGTCAGAATGTTTACCGTGGGGGGTGGTCAAGGGGGAAACACTCGTAAACTCTCACCTCCTCCTCCTCCTCCAGGACACACATTCTAAGCCCCCCGCCGTATCAACCGTGATAAGGGGATGCTTAGAATGGTGGTGACAGCCTGCGCCTGTAGGTGCGGGAATACTCTAGGTTGCTTCTTGGTGATAAATAGTTTAGTTTTCATCTAATATTATGAATGCGATGAGGAGTCTAGATTTTGGCATGGTTTAGCGTCAAAACATGACTTAGATCCTGTCTTCTTCTCTCGACTTTGACCAGGGGAATGTTCACGGTCTTTGCTGTTCACTCTTCTGTCTACTTTATTACCAAGCCGATTATCAGGTTATTTCCGTTTTACGCGAATCCGAGCCGATTACCGTAGTGTTATTTTCAAATTACCGTCCGTGGGTCAATGTTCATATTTTTGCCGATCAAAGGGTCAACTTATTGAGCTATTCAATCACCGTATTGAGCCGATTACGGTAATAATACCAAGCTATTTCCAGTCCCTTTCCGCGCCGTATTTTGTCACAATCAGTAATAGTGCCCAGATATCCTATTTGTCTTCCCGAAGTACTGTAACAGTACTAACTTTCTGTCCCTATCACTTCCTTAATCAGTGTGCGCTGTAATCACGAGTTGTTGTGTGTCCTTCCAGTTAGTTTTCTTCCCAATTTCCTACTCTCGATTAATTTCGGCCGATCATTGAGACTAACTCTATCCATTTCACTCGCTATCGCACACTGTCTAACCCCAGAGACATGTAGATTGGGGCTGATCTCCCTCTTTCCGTTCCCCTATTCGGTGCACCAGACTATGAAAAAGGGCCGAGCAAAAAGAAACGGGAGCCTCCCGTTAATTACGATCCATACG
This sequence comes from Pristionchus maxplancki, assembly GCA_900490775.1. Classification (NCBI taxonomy): domain Eukaryota; kingdom Metazoa; phylum Nematoda; class Chromadorea; order Rhabditida; family Neodiplogasteridae; genus Pristionchus; species Pristionchus maxplancki. The sequence goes on along the minus strand of LS573071.1, from coordinate 350,971 downwards.
ACGACGAGAAAGTTCTCTCTCCTTGAGACAGAGAGTACAATGGGGCGCGCAATTGCGAGAGATCACTGGTTATTAGGAGAGTCTCGGCAGTTTAGGGCGTGCTGAGAGACGGGGCGGAACAATGGGAGTGACCCCTAGACTAGAGTCCCATGCCATTCTACTTATTATGCGCGTTAATACGATTGACTCTTTGGATTCGACGCACTTTTTATCAGAATATTCCCCCGTCCATGTGTTTTCCTTGCGAATGCCCTCATGCTGTAGTCGGTTCCACGCCTGTTGCCTGTTATAATTCCTAAAATTTTTGCAATTTGCCTTTCATGAGTCCGCCCACCAACCCAAATCGTGCAATCCGCAACATCCCCCTCGTTCCCGACCTTTACAAGTCATTGGGGTCGCATCTGTGATTGCACAGAGGGTCTTACATGGGCCCGGCGCGAACTTTTTCTGATCGCTTTTTCTCTTCTCCTCTCTTTTCCCCTCTCTTCTTCCCATTCCAACACTGAACATCTGCGCACGTGTAGTGGACTCTTTTCAGTGCTCATTTTGCTGCTTACTGAAGCTTTTGTGCGCTTGAAAGTTTGTGCATTCTTGCACATTCATGCCCACTTCTTAGAGCCAATTAGCGGTTATGGTTCCTAATCACCAAATGAACATCTGCGAGAAAGGATAACGACTAATTCCCATACATTTATTGCGTGCGTGTCATTCTTCAGAAAGAACTCCTGGCCATCTGTGATATTGCCTGCGTTTTGCACAGTCATCCACTTTTTACCCATCTATGACAGCTGCGGAAAACGACTCTTTTTCCTGTCTTTTCAACGCCAATTCATTCATAGAAAGTCGGAATCTACAGTATTTCTCGATGGAACCTAATCAAACCTTTGGTTTCCTTTCCTTTTCCTTCTTTCTTCACAGATTCTCGAAATCTGGCACGTGCGAGAGCTCCCATCCAATAAACACAGTAGCTGCTTAGTGCAACATTTAGGATAAACTTAGCGCCAGAAGAAGGAGGGATAGAAGAGAGCGAGGGAGTGAGGGAAGCAGGGAACAGGCATTAGTCATTATAGACTTCTTCCTCTCGAGAAGTTGCTCTATTCGTTGGCAATGTCCATCACCATATTTTCATTAGACCCGATGATCAGACTCAGTTGGGGTCTCGCAGGGGGCCCCAACCCGAATTTCGCCGGTTCGAACCTCCCCACAGTTCGCACCTTTCCCTCCGCTCCTTCTGGCCAATTTATCTTCTCCGGTCAGGGGATCGACCAATTCCCAGCAATGCTTGGCTGAACTTCACTACCGGGTATCAGCCCTCTTCTTTTTCCTCCTAGTCAGGCATATTCCTTGAATACCGAGAATATTATGACTTTGCAGTTTTATTTCTGCCGCATTCTCAGTTTTCCTAGAAGTCAAGAGATAATTAATCCTTCAGTCAACTCACTATTCTCTGTGAATAAATGCTGCCAGACCATTAAATCCCTCTACCGTAACGCCCATGAAAAAGCGCATCAAGTGATAGGGGAGGGGCCTTCCCGCAGGTCCGCCCCCTTTCACTCCATGCTTGATCGGGTGTCAGTTCGAGCCGTAAATCGGGAGAGAATCACCGCCCTAGGGATTTCTCCCAGGCTCTTTGCCGTAGCCTCTTCATTCAAATATCGTACTGCTCATTAGAGACCGAATCAAAAGACAGTAGTCCTTCCCACTACCTTAGAAGAGCACCTGGTCTCAATGTCAGAGCGATCAAGTGGGTGCAAAAAACGAGGCGAGAGTTCCGTCTAATTAGCAGTGCCGCTGACTCATTTCTCGCATGACTCGAGTACGGAGAAGACTCTCCTCTCCCCCCTCTCCTCATTTTGAGTGCTCCCTCGCTTCTCTGACTGGTTAGAGAGCGAGTAGATGAGGAGAGCCCCCTTCCGTTCGCTCCTCATGACTCCTTCCGCCCCCTATATTTTAGCGCCAGGTCTGAGGTCAGGAGGTTCGTGATTGAGTGAGGTATCGCATGATCTCTGACTTGACTCTAGGGGAGGATCAGTTGTGTTTCAGAGCGCCCTTAAGATTCGCAGACTCCGTATGTGACCACTCACTTTTTTACAACTGAAATTATTAGTTTCTGCTCTTTCTTGTGTCCTATCACTATGATAATCGGTAGTTCGATTTATTTGACGATGGAACGTTCCTGATCTTTCCCAATTTCACAACCAGCTCATTCTTCGTTTTCCCATTTTCTGGTTGAGTTTCACAGTGCCTTCAAGATTGATCGACGGCGCGATTGATCAGTAACCTTCTGATTTCCGTCATAAAATTCAATCTTACCCAGGTGCTGACTCATCCTCAATCGAGAGATTGATATCCACTCGAAATCACCTCTATCTCCCCCTCTTCTTCTTCTTCCTCCTCTAGATTAGCTGCCCTTACACCTCTCTCTTCTTCTTGTGTCACCCTTCTTTCTTTCCCCAATCTCTCCAGCAGTGGCACTGACGCCCTCTAGGCACTTCTCACTCTCTAAACTCTGTCTGTACTGCCACTTTGTCTGCGAGAATGAAAGAAGGAGGTTGCACCTTTGATGATCTTGGACAGTTGCTTCTTTGTGTTCAAGCTTGCAACTTTTCACTTGCTTTCTTCCCGGATTGCCTAAGGATGACGTAATTACCGTCAAGCAGAAAGCACCAGATGAATGATGTTCCCATTATCCTCCCCCATTACTTCCTCCTCTTATCTCCTCTCGGCATCGAATTGTTCCCGTTGTTTCACTGCGTTTAGCTTTCCCTGCTCGGGGGCAATTCCTCTTGTTGTTCTTTCCGCTTGAAAGCGCGCCGCCGTGTAATTTACCGCCCACGTCATTTTTTACCGTTGTCGATCGATACCGTATCCCTACCGTACCCCAATCCTACCGTACTCCTCCTTCACGTCACTTTGTCGATCGTTACCGTATTATACCGTACCTGCAGTACCCCTCCATCACGTCATTTCCTGATCAATCGATACCGTAGCCCTACCGTACCCCTACAGTACCCCGATCCTACCGTACCCTCTCCAGAATGCGTCTTCTCGCCCTTCTCACCCTCTTCCTCGTCGCCATCGCCGTCCTGAGTGCGGCGGCGCCCGTGAAGAAGGCCGTCAAACCCGCCGTCGTGACGACCACGAAGAAACGTCAGTTGGCGATTGAATATCGATTAGGTTACGGTAGTTGATGGTGAAATAGGAATTGGTTATTGCTTTTATGGCGTACTGCGAGTAACGCTGTAGGCGCAACCACGAAGAAGCGTCAGTTGTCGATTGACTAATCGATTTTGAACTTGGGATACGGTAGCTGATTATGAACGATATCAGAATGGTGGAAATGCTCAGCAACTGCTGGAGAATGGTCCTGATCTTCCTTTCCGGATCCTTCCATGCTGCCCTTTTGACTGATTGTAGCCAATAAACATTCCGATCGTTTCTTTGAGTCCTCGCTACTCGAGGCGCCAATTGAGGGAGGGGACGGCTCTTGCCCCTGCACTCTTTCCATTGAGTCAGAGCGAGATAGCGTGCTGGATGAGAGAGTCAGACTGTTGAGGGAGGTTGCAGTGGGGAAGAGGGCAACTGATTAGCTGAGAAACTTGTGAATTAGCCGCGCTTTCCGGGTGAAGCAGCCCCATGGATGCGAGCGAATTGCACGTAGCGAGGATCGATTTTGTTCTTTTTGAGACGAGTAGAGCTTGAGGACCCGATGAAACATATCCGATCAGCGATTCTTTGCTCAACTGTCCTTGACTCAAGTAATGAAAACGAAGTGATCAATCGAGAAAGGGACACAATGAGGTCATCAAAGGAACGGTTTGGTACACTAAAACAATTGGTTTGAATGGGTCGAGCAGTTCCTTTGAAGTTGCTTTCGAATCAGTAATTATCAGCAGCCTTGTACGAGGCAACTTCCTGTAATCTGAGCTTTGTCGAGCATTGTTATGCCTGCATAATCTAAGATGGGAGATATTTGCGCTTTTTCAAGTCCTGCCATTGTTTGATCTCGACCTGACTTCCGGGGAAACCCGAGAGTCCTCCCTTGTCACAAGTTCGCAACACCTGAGACGTGACAATCCCATCTCTTCTTTCTCCTCCCCTGCAACCCCGCGCGATTAGCAGTTCTTCCCAAGTGTAAAGAGAGGACTTCTCACTTTTTGTGGTTAGAGAAAGCGAGAGAGCAGGAGATTCAGAGAGAGCGCAGAGAAATGAGTCATAGATAGAAGAATGCTGCCACGTGTCTCCGACCTCTACAACAAAGCGGAAGTCAGTCGAGCACTCTCTCGAATCGGCCTGATCACTCGTCGGTGAGAGAAGGCGAGAGATCAGGCGAATCAAGAGAGTGACTCAGAATGAGACGTTTATCTGGCCGAGACTCGTGCTTCTGCCCTGAAAGTGCTCGAGGAGGGAACGCATTTAGAAGAATAAAGTAAACAGGAAGCAAAGAGTGTAGTTTGCGAGGCTCAAAATTGTTTCAAAATGAGGGATCATAAATGACGAAATAATAAATTAGCATTCGTAGAAGATAGTTTTCTGAAGTAACTTCCGATGAACTATTACACAATGATCCGCAAAGCAACCTTGAAGACAAAGTGAAACATAATCAAGCGTTCAACTTTCGAGATATAACATTGCGATTTTTTACAGAACTGAGTTTGAAGACCAGGCAGTTCGTTGCGCCAGATTCATGATGAATAATTCCATCATTTCAGCGACGACGAAACGTCCTGCCAAGCAGAAGATTGCCTCGCCGAACGCGGATCTGCTCGAACTCGACCAGCTGATGCTCCGATGATCTGACCCATCGAACTACCGTATCCCATCGATCGATACCGTACCACTCATGGTACCGTACCTCTTCTCCTCTTCTCGCCGTGCTAATAACTATTGACCAATGATGATGAGTAATAATCCTGTTGTTTCACTCTCTTCGACCCCATTGACTTCTTTCTCTCTTTTACCCACTGAAACCGATGCGGGCTTGCATTCAGACAGACTATTCCCTACCATAGTTACCGTATCGATATAGACTATCCTGTTAGGTACCGTATCCCCTACAGTATTCCCCGTTCAGTTTCCGATTGCCATCCAGCGAGTTGCTCCGAATTTCCTTCCTGTCGCCTTTCATTGATGTTTTTATTATTTAATGAGTGAGTAAAGTTATTGCTGCTTCAAATCTAATATCGAACATTAAATTAACATCTCCGAAGAAATAAATGCAACATTGTGTTAAAAACATTTTAATAATGGAGGTGAAGCAGGATAGATTGCATTTTAGCGTGGGTTCATGACTGAAGCTTGCATTTCATAGTGATAATTGAAGTCTGCTTGACTATAAGATATTTGCAGACAAATAGGAATGAAATGCACTCCAAATCCACCCGCGCGACCACACAGTGTAGCTCATTTCGAGTACTTGAGTACGGGGTGAGGGGAGCACTCGGGTCCTTCCTTCGCCTTCCCGTCATTTTTCTATTCCTGAGCGATTTACTTCTAATTTTAGGCTGCAACGACTTTTATTTCTTATTTCTCTGACCTTCTAGATATCGCACAGTCAGAAGAGAGTCGTTCTTCATGCTGCAACTCTTGGAATGCATTGAGTCGTTTAGAAAAAAACAGCGGAAAAGAAAACAGCGGAAAAGAGACTCGGAGCGGGCTAAGGAATCCAATTAGTGCTCGCGGACTCTGAGCACTCTTTAGCGAGAACGGGAGAGAAGAGTTTCGAGGAAGCGGAGCTCAATCCAGGAACCAATCTCGTCTCTATTGTTGAATTCTTCCTTGAATCTCGTGCAGATTAGTTCTTATTTGGACCCCGTAAATAATATCGCGCATGGAGAAAAAAAGACGGTTCTTCTGTCACTTTTGTGCTTTCTTTGCGAAATTCTCATTTTTCCATTGCTAGTTCCTGGTCGAATAGAGATTCACAATGTTCGCAAAAACGCAATCTAGTTTATGAAAGAGAGGCTTCGTCACAACTATGAACGTTTGCCAAAACAATCTAGTTTCGTAAAAATTGGAAGTTTTCATGCATCTTTGATCGACTCATTGGTGCACAAAACGTTGTCCAATGCCATTGCAAAAAAGGCAATCTGCCTCTTCCGAATTCTCCCGTTGATCATTCAAAGCCGCTTGTCCAAACCATCGCTCTCTTCATTTTGCGTACTATCTCGCTTTCTCTAACTCTTGATAGATCATGGAAAACAGAGAGACCGACCATCCCCGGGTGCTGTCAACCGCATTATTTTCGGGGCGATATTTCTTCCTTTGCTTCGTTCTCGACTGCTCTTGTGATTCTGTTGGAACGCCGTCCACAGTGGTCAAATTTTCATGGTTCTACTTTTTTTCGTCTGAATATTCTTGTGATATTTGACAGTTATGCGCGTTCTCAAATCTGCGACAGCTGTCTATGAAACTGAAGCTCGTTTTGATGTTGTTTTTGCGTCAAAACAAGTCCGATCTCTGGCCCCGCATATTTCCAGTCCTTTTCCCCTTTCCACGTGTCTCGTCTCTGATTCATGAAAGAATCCGACGCGCCCCGCTCTGCAACCAATCCTTATTTGGCCCCATGACGATGGACTGTGGAATATTGAGAGAATCCCCTTCTAGAAGCATTGTCCAATCATCCGCCAACCTAAGACCATATCACATTACACCGAGTAGTCTCGTGCGTAAGAGGAGCAGAAACAAAGCAGCAATCGGAAGGGAGCAATGCCTAATCGAGTAATGCCAGTGCTTTTAGGCCGATTACCACCGGGATACGCCTCTTCACTGCTTCAGTCTCGGGCCAACGGCCTTCGGGTGCAGGGTCACTCTCACCTTTCATCCTTGTCTTTTCGTTTACCCCTGAATAAGGAAGCACCGCGGCGAGAAATGGATCTGTGGCGGGTATGTCTTACACTTTCTTGAGTTAGAGAGGCGAAATAGCACGGGAAAAGGAGAAACGGGGATATCCAGGCAGGTAAACTTGTTGAATGGTCGAGTAGGAAGAAGAAGAAGTGGGAAGAGGAGGGGAGGGAAGAAGGGGGCGGGGCCAAGGGAGCCCCCACGGCAGGAGCCTGAGGAGCGCACGCTTGTTAGATCTCCTACTGCGAGATGGGCGATGGGTTTTTGTTTTTATTAATTTTGTTAATTAAATTAATAATATTATTATTTAAGTTCTATGAAATGAGTGGGAAAGATGTGTGCTTGGTCTCGGAGGAGCTGGCGCACAGCGCGACGCTCAAGGTTTGATCTTTGATCTTTGATCTCTGACCTTTCTGATTTATTTTCGAAAATAATTTGCACGGTTCAGAGCATAATCGGCGTCAAGACAGTGCTGTGCATCGTTGGACTCATCTCGATCTCGTTCCTTCTGAATAGGAAGGTGAGCTGTTGCGTCATCCCTAGGCAATCATCATTGTTTCCCTCGCCTCTTGGTTCCCCCTCGCCTCGAGTCTCCTGGTTCCTCGATAATTGTCTCCTTATTCGTTTGTTGTCGCGAGTTTGCCGGGTTCAAAAAGCGCTTGGGCAAGTTCAACTCCCAGAATGCGCTTGTTTTCGTGACTTTTTATGTCCGGAAGATGGGGAAGTTAGAGCGGACAATAGCTTCTTTTTTCTTACCCCGGAATGTTGTTTGAGACCCGCAGACGCTTTTTCTAGTGCTCATCTGACATTTGCAACATGAAGGTTCTCGCAACTGCAGCAATCTCCCTCGCTCGTTTACTTCGCCACTTAATTTTTACTATGCGCTGCGACGCCCTTTGCCGTTTCTTCACGGGGAGTAGTAGTAGCGGAGAAATGGAATTATGGGGTCAATAGCTAGAATCTAGCGGGGGTTGCATGGACTCTTTCGGGAATCGAGAGAGGAAGAACTGAATAAGCAATGACGGCATCCGGGAAAAGTTCCGGGAAATGGCATGCTGGATGGATCTTTTGCTCTGAGGGATTAGCGTCTATTTTAGAGTTGCAAAGCGAGGAGCCTGTCAAGCGGGAATTAGATTAGGCACGTTCACAACTTTGTAAATGTATTTGTTTAGCGCTTCCCAACATAGACCAGAAGCTTCAACATAGCCGACAGCAATGGCATGCACATAAATGCGAACGAGTATTTGCACCAGAGTGGCAATTTTCTGTTTCCCTGCTCTAGATGAGATGAGCCTAGACGAACGTCAAGAAACACATCACACACTGCCCAAATTATCTTCTCGTATCCTCAGGACGGATTTATGAGTTTAGTCAGCGCCAAAATAGAAACGGGACGCGCAATCAGTAAATGCCAAAATTTGATCAACCCACGCGCGTTCCAAAACGAAATCTATCTTTGGGCTACTGGTCAGTGACCGGCTGTTGGGAAACAATGTTTTTAAATAAATTTAAATTAAAAACAACAACAACAAAAACACCCCATCTCAGGGTCTCTCGTGGCTCGCTCATCCTCATACTCAATGCATGTTCGGCGTGCACATCTTCTCTACGTACATGGCCACAATCTTCTACCTGTGCTGCTTTGTTACTGATCTGATACGGTGAGGAATGTCTAAAAGTAGATGAATGCGATATTGCATCATTTTTTTTATCATTTTAGTTCAAATTCAACGAAGGAAAGCATTATTGGAATTATCTCACTCCGAACGTCTTTAGGGACATACTGAAACATATCCAATCTGCGAGTCAACGACCAGTCGTTTCCCCCGGAAGTACTAAGCGATCCAATTATCGGCCGTGGCCTTTTGACTTTTGACACGTAGAGAAAGAGGATCTACCCTTGCGAGTTAATGAGAAGGACTAATGTTTTGTTCCTTCTCCATTTAATTCCTGAACGGGAGATGAGCAGTTTCCGCGTAGTTTGCTCCATCTTTCGCATGAGTTGCTGCCTACAAGCCATCTCTCGAACCACTAGCCAATTCATCTGCACGATCTCCGTAAGTGGACGAGGGCCCACGTTCATTACTCGAAGGATGTTTATGAAGACGAGTCATGCACCCAGCAGTATAAGTTATTAATGACATTAACGCCCGCACGTTTCACCAAACAACACCCATAGAACAACGCACTCAATATAGACTCGCTTTCCGATCCCCCAAACGCACTCCCCCCCCCCGGTGACGTCATCACTAGCTAATCTTTCGGATTTCGGAGTTAATCTCGTCCTCGAGACGTTCAGGCATGAGGAAACTCCCACATGCCTCCTATACATTCCCAGGCGCATTCGAAACTTTCCAGCCGGGGATCGAAAAGGCCGATTTCCCATTTGTTTTCTACATGAGGGACATGCGCTGTTTCTGGGAGGCGCTTTGCTGGTCTTTATGCATGGAGAATCGCGTTCAAAGAAGAGTTTGTGCGCACCGAAACGTTGCGTTGACGGATCTTTTCATGGAGGCGCTCATTCATCAAGCCCTGTCGCTTTTCAAAGCAGGCTGACGATTAGAGCACGAAACTAAAATTCGACTTGTTTGACCGTTCGCTGAGCTAGACAAGAAGGAAGTGGAGAATATGAACATTTTCGTTGAGTTATGGAGGTGTTTTTGCGCAGAAAAGTGATGAAGGATGAAAAACGGCAACTCGAGATGTTTGCCTCTCCTAATTAATGCACGAGGCCCGCTAATCGGCCTTCCCCATCTCTTCTTTCGCCAGCACTTTTCCGTATCAGATGAGCCTTTTTGCTAGAGAAGTAAGAATCGCTAATGAGAACAACACGTTTCTCGTCTCACTTTTCATAGAGCTCGGCTATCCGAGATGATTGGGATGAAAGTCCATTCGTGCAAGAGGTCAGAAATCAAACGGATGAAAAACATGAACGTAAGGTTACAAAAAGCGCATTCAATACCTCATTTTGGAAGGATTTCTGAACAGTGAATAGCTGATTGGTGTTTTTTGCACCTAGCAACTTGTCATTGACGCAGACAGGGTTCTAGAAGGAGAAATTCCTGCTTCGTTTGAATGGGGTACACAATGAGCACACAAAGACCATAATTCACTCTGATTCTTCGGGGTCAGAAGAAAGCACGGCCTCGTGCGTAGGACATTCCTCGCTAATGCGCTTTTACCCTAATGGCTTCTATCTAAATTGGGCAGAGAAACATGTCCGGAAACCTACGTGAATTCATCATTTTGTCGTTGGATGAAAGGGGAGAGATTAGGAAATCACGAGCAAAAAGATTTGTAGCTAGGGATGGAATTCGTCATTCCATCAAGTCTTATTGGAGAAGGACAGGGAATTGAAAAGATTGTAAAAAATAATAATAATAAATTACAGATTCACGATGCCTGGAGACGAGGAGTGCGCGTACGCTCTGCCCTTCTGGTTCGCGTTCACTTCCAGGTAACATGAGCTCAATCAGCCATTTTCACAGAATTCTATTTCATAATTGGTAAGAATACCGCACGAATTGCAGACTCTTCGCTGTCACGGGCACCTTCGGGCAGTTGTTCTCGATGGCGGCGATCGCTGTTGAACGGTAAATAGACTATGGACGAGCAAAGATCAAAGATCAATTCAGCCTTTACGCTTCGCTGCGACCCGTCTCCTACGAGAGTCTCGACAGCACGCTCATCAAGCTGGGATCCACTGCTGTTGTGGTGAGATTTCTACTAGTGATGACAATTCGATATGTGCCCCTCTCACTTGGAATGATCTCTCACCGGTCAGAACGACGTGAGAGCATGGCAAATGGAGAGACAGGCGTCTCGAATTGTTAGCACTAGTTTATACTATCTGAGGAATCATGACGTATGCCTTGCTTGGAAACCAACCGTGATACCTGAGCCGGTTGTCTTATTTCTGGTAATCCGTTCCCGAAAACAAGACGACGTCATCTTCTGAGATCGCCGAAACGAATGCTTCAGTGCGCATCATTGCGCGATTATCTTCTGATGACGTCAACGTCGAATAGATGGAGAGATGTTTGATCTTTGATCTCTCAGATGTCGCTGGCCTTTGGAATGGTCTTTGGTCTCTGCGTGCCGGGAGTGAAGTGGGTCGACGTCGCAGCATCGTTCACTATTAGAACTACGGAGAACCAGGAACGATTCCAGGTAAAAACAATGTTCATTAACCCAAAACTATCGATAAAAGTGCAGGATTCAGACATCCTCTTTACAATCAGCTTCGTTATTCAATTCGGAAGGACCCTTTCTGAGCGATGAAACAGGCAAATCTGCTAAGGCATATTGACCATTCAACCAACCTTACTTCCAATTCTTGTCTTTGTAATCCCGTGTCAGCATAATTGAGCAAAGCGCGCGACAAAACACGTGTCATCTTGTTCAGAGTAATTAGAAAGTGCGCAATTGTGCACTTCCTTCGCGCCCAATTAATGCGATTGCAACACGAAGAAAGGATTTCGATGATCATGAATCTCGAGAACAAAGAGCGAAAAGGATAGAGAATGTGAAAAAAAAGATGATTTCAGAAACGATTTCACATGATGATCTAAATGAGAAATAAAGCGATGAATTGAGCATTCAACCAGCTTCAATTCCAATCCGTATCTACACTCAGCATAATTGAGTATTGCGCGACAAAACCTGCATAGATCTGGACCAATTCCTCCGTGCATTGCACTATAAGCCAGCCCTGGGAATTTCGAAATTCGATAGACTCAATAAGGAAACGCGTGCCAGTTATTAGCAAACATCCGTGAGAAAGATGAGTCAGACGGTTTGATGACCTCAGAATCCTGGTCGGGACTTTCTCTTAGAATCTGAATCTGAATCAGAAACACGCGAGGACGTGTGGGATCGAGAAACACGTATGAACATCTTTCACCTCAAAAACTGAAAATGAGTTGGATCACCGGCACGTCACATGGAATTAAAACATCAATAATAAATCGAAATATTCAAAATTAAATAATAAATAACAAATCAAAGTTCAGATGCTCGTTAACGTCGAGGTTCTCCTCGAACTCTTCGTCCTTCTCACTTTCCATTTCTCGCTCTATCTCAACTTCAAGAAGAAGATCAGCGAGACGGATTATGTTGCCGCAAGATATCAGGTACGCATTTTGAAATCCTAATATCATTTGTTATTATGGTTCAAAGATTCATAAATAGCACGATGTCTAGTCGAATCCCTCCTTTTCTCATGAAATTCCCACCGTACGAGATCTACACTAGCTGTTGGGAAAATTCGCACAGCGCTGCAAATTCATGCTTCGAGTATCTGTTTGTTTATGTCTCTGGAGATCTTGAGAAGTTGCTGAGATTTGCAACGCGACTATACTCGAGTTCTCCGCTTGTTCTCACACGTGATATTGTGAGATGAGAGAAGAGATACTTGAGAAATCTCGCGCGAGTACCTTTTGTTTCCTCTTCCCCTCTCTCGAAATTTGATCCCTCCTGAGATGAATGGGGCACAAGGAAGAAACAATGGGCGGTGATTTCTAATCGTCCAGGGATCTCGAGCAGCGTGTGGAGGTTGGTCTGGACTAGAGAAGGGAAAGGAAGAGTGAAAGGAAGACTCGCCGCTTCGCGCGGCGAGGAATGAGAGGGAAAGGAAGAGGAGAGGGAGGGATTAACTCTTGTGCAAGAGTTTGCACTCTTGCGCAAGAGTGAGTTGAGAAAACGGGTCTTTGCAGCCCGTTTTTGACCGGATTTTGTGCGGTTTAGTTTTGAAAAGGCTTAACTGTCATCGTGAAGTGCTTCCTAACCGATTACCATTGTGTTTTCAGTGGGTTCTGGTTTCGCTTAGTTTTTTGCTTTTGGAATTCGAAAATCCGGATTGGATTGATTGCTGGATGGTTGTATCACTCAATAACAAACATAAAAGATGGATAGCCAACTCTACTATTTGAAACAGTGCCCTAGACAAAAAAGATCATCAAAACTTCAACGATAAACGCGTACGCAAAGATCGTTTCTCATGGAAGACGATTTCTCCGTGGAGGAAACGCTTAGTGATCAACATGAAAAAGATGCATCTTGGTGAGCTCTACAAACTTTACCTTGAGTGCTAAGCGTTTCCTCCACAGAGGAATTAGCCTCGTTCAGAAATGTATCGCAAATGGGCCTTGCTCGATTATGTTTATTGCTATCATGTTCTGTCTTACACCATCGGAAAGAGCAGTCTTAGATCTACAACTTTTGTCTTTGCAGCTAAGCGCTAAAACCAACGAGAAATGCACCCTCTATCATTCTCTGAGGAACCCTCTCTACTCTTGTGCAAGATCGTTCACTCTTGCACAAGAGTTAATCCCTCCCTCTCACTCTTGCACAAGAGCGCGGCTCAATTTGCATCAATTCGCCCCTCTTCCCTCTTCCTTTCCCATCTCTAGTCTGGACACAGGGCCGGAAATAGGAACAGGAATGCGATAGAGATCCCGACCAATTCAATAGGCACTGGTATTACTTCCGAGTGTGCAAAATGGGAGGTAATAATAATCAAGCGGCGCGATACGACATTTGTTCGGCGGTCATTTCTGTTCGTAATGGAATCGGGGAGACTCATGCAAAGTAGTAGAAAACAGTAGATAAGGAAGGAGTTGAGAAATTACCAACCCAGGGAAATCAGACACGTGAAACTCACTTGCATCCTTAGAATTGAAGAAACAAATCGCAAATCAGATCTCCTCGAACAAGAAGATCATCGTCCTCCTCCTGCCCATCTTCTGGACGCATTTCTGCTGCATTTTCGTCACTTCCTTCGGCCTTGTCATCTACCCCTACGTCAGTGATTATTGATTTTCGAAATTCTTCTTCTTTTTCTCGTCTTTTCGTAATGAATTTTGAAGAAAACTATTAGAAATGCACCGAATTTGGCGATCAGACAACGCGATTTCCCCTATGCGCAACACGCGCGGCAAAGAAACGCGATATCTTTCCTGAATTGATGATAAATCTTGCGCAATCTCGTGTCTGATCGAATTTCCGCCTGCAATAAGAGAAAAGGCTGAGGAAGGATGAATTTGGGATGAGGAGGGTAGAGAATGGCACAGATTCCATGAAAATATTGAAGGAAAGGTGATTTCAGGTAACCCCCACCGATACGCCTCTCAACCACGCGATCTTCCTGGAGAGCGTTGCCCTTGCGCCTCTGTACGCTGTGACCATGCCGTTCATTGTGAGTTTTCATTCGTTTTGCCCCAAGTAATCAGAGAACCTTCTTGAATGCTCTTCGGTCTTATGATGGTGAGACTTTTTTTAGATGTTCTTCTCGCTTCGCGACAAGCGACCGGGTAGATCTCATCTGGACTTGGGCGGTGACGATCATTTCCGCACGCTCGACACACTATTCGAGAGGAAGGAAGAAGAGACGGGTACGGTAGTCTATCGAGTACTGATTTTATTTCAGTCAATTTATGAATTATTTTCAGGAATGACCCGCGTAGTGAATGAGGCCGTCCGAGGACTGGAGGTGATGTTCTGCTGCAAGGGAATCTGACCCGTCGAACCGGAGGAGGAGTACGGTAGCCGAAGTAACAGTAACTATCGAACACGTGTCGGAACCCCAGTGACCATGACAAATGCATTCCTCTCGGTGCTGAATTGAACACTTTATTAACCCTTTTGTGTTTCATATCTTCGTTTTTTTTCTGTTGCGATTGAACATGACCGAATATTTATTCATTGAGAACAGTATTGTATGTATCGATAAACGTTCATTTTCGAAATTGCAAGTGCTTGTTCCATATCAAAAAAATTTCAAAAAAAGATTCTGACACACATGTGAAGATGCTGGCAACAACTAGTCAGGATGAAAATGTTCGCACTAGTACTGCATGCATTCTCGCTCTCATCACCCGCTCTTCCTCTCTCTGATCCCATGTCATTCTGGCCGAGTGGTCTAAGGCGCTGCGTTCAGGTCGCAGTCCACTTCTGTGGGCGCAGGTTCGAATCCTGCGGATGACAGCAACCTTTTGCACTTTTCCGTCATTAAGGTTCTTTTAGATCACCTGAGAGACGGCATGGGTCGGATGCAGCGTCGAATCTCCATGATCTGAGATGACACTTGAGCGTGGATCGTCGGCTATTCTGAATTTCTCTTTAAAAACGTTCCTCCGGATCACTCTATCGTCGAATCGAGAGTAGTAATTCATACAAATGCTGTGAATCAGCCCTTTCTCTTACACGATTATGATGAATGCTACGCTTATTTTCCGATGTATTAGTGCTAAATGCATCAACTGTCTGACATCTTCTTGGATTATGAAAAAACAATCTACGAAAACGGCGAAGGCGTCAGGTAGTTTTCTTAATAAGCCATGTTTTGAGAATGATGCACTATCGGTAGACGCATAAGGTCATACAGTTTGGCATTTGGCTCTCATCGTGCATGGTTTCTTGAACTATCGAGATCGTGAGAGAATTGCACATAATTATTTCGAAATCGTAATCACATGGTAAGACTCACCGATTCACTGCTGCCCTATGCTTGGTTGCCGAGAAGTTTGAAATCGCTGCAGTCGCAGCCATCTTGCGATGATTGTCTGGAAAAAAGGTCGCTTCGTTTCTCCACCCTTCGCATATTTCGTCGCCCTCTCACCATCCCTCCTCGTCTCTCACAGGTAGCTAGGGATTCGGCCAACACCAACAGTAATGCAACAACCCACCAGCGTGAATCGAGCGGCTGAGGAATTTGAGGTACACCAGCGCCTTAAACTTCGCCATTCCCCTAGTTGTAAATGCTCGGAAACCTGCATGGTCGGCAGACTCCACGACGAGAAAGTTAATATGAGAGTAAGATTGTTCAGATTTGCTCCTGTTGCGATGAATGAGATGAATGTGAAGAATGGAATGGCGAGGATAGCTAGTGGAACGAATCCCTAACAATAACGTATTGAATAAAACAGTGAAAGACCAGCAGCGAAATTAAAGGAATACTTGAATCATCTGCATGCGAATAAAACAGTTCTGCATCTCGACCGTCTTTACACTCATCGTCGAACCTACGCTTCGAAGTTCCAAAACGATTCTGGAAAATAACTATCGATTGCAAAACATTTGCCGCCAGCAGGGGTCGAACCTGCGACCTTGGGCTTATTAGACCCACGCTCTAACCGACTGAGCTATGGCGGCTGATAATGAGAAGTACTCACTTGTACACCGTGAATCCGAAAGCAAGCGTGTTCAGCAGGTAGGATGGTGCAATTCCGTAGAATGCTAGCGCGTAGAGTGTTCGATTCCCCTGAACATTCTCTCGATGAATAACTAAAATTGAAACTCACATTGGCTGGATCGGCTCGCATTCCGATTCCATAAACCTCGTAGATGTCGTCTTCTGCTGATTGTATCATCATTAGAGATACTTACTCGATGTGACCTCCCTCCTTATTCCTGCCCCGCTCTCTCGCGCTCTTCGGACCACTCACCCTTTTAGAATAGATCTACCTTTCTTACCCCCTCGCTCTAAGTCCACCCTTGCATCTAGAACCATTTCCATCTGGAATTCTCTTACACCTAAATCTGTAGCCTTTTCCCATGACTC
>LS573071.1:246241-333607 GCA_900490775.1 Pristionchus maxplancki | reverse complement strand
CCCCCCTTCTCTCTTCTATCACCCATTCTCCCCATACCCTTGCTGCATCCCCTCCCCCCAACCGATTCGACTACATCGACGGACCTCCGTTTCTACGATCATCCACTTTTTGTATACCTCATTTGACACTATCTGTAAACGGAATAAATAATGAATGAATGAATGAATTAGGCAATCGATAAATGGCATAACCTCTCAAGTGTTGTACGTCCGCAGCTATTCCCCGGATGTGATCACGAATCTCCGGATACGGAGTGAACAACCAGAAGTAAGGCTCAAAGATATCTTCTATTTTCGAAATATCATGCTAACTCACAGCCGAAATGACCATCGAGATGGCGGGCAGAACGTAGGCTGTTGAAATGCGTTTGAAGTCGGACATGGACTTTCTTAAATTTAATTAAGTTCTATTCGTCATTCAGACTCTTCTGCTAAATTTACCTACGCAACACCAAATACTGCACGATGCAAGGGGCAGAGATGAACTGCCAGAGGGAGAAAACCATCGCGACCGCCAACGAGACGATTAGGTCTCTGGAGATTTACTGATGTTAGATTGAACATCGTATTCTGCCTGTCTCCCCGACTCGCTCGAACTCTCTTTTGTATGGTATCACTACAATTGTGCGCAATTAAACACAAACGGCAACCATCATTTGTGGTCAGTGATCGCACTATTTCCCTTTTTCTTGTCTGACGCACTTAGAATCCGGCCAACCACTAACCATTAAAAAATCTCTGGGGGCCCGGCTAATGGCGTATGAAAAGTGTTTGCCGAGGTAACTCGCTCATTGTTTTCGCGCTGATAACCTCTAAATAATGCATAACGCGTAGATTGTTCGTACCGACATCTTCGAGACACGCTATTCTCTCTTGCAAACGCTCCGATACGTGCGAATGATATCTGCAAGCGTTCCTCAATGGATTCTGTTCGGTAAGGAGTGAAACATAACTAAACTGAAGATAAGGCATTCAGGTATTTCGTTGACGCTAAACTCTTTCCTGCTGCAGCTAATTGTACGAAAGTCCTCGAAGGTTTATTTCATTTCGTTCATGAAGTTGAAAATTACTGTTTTGCAGGATTTGAGTCTCTACAAGTACCTTCTCTTCATTTTCATCTTCAATGATCTGCTCTACTCAATCATTCACTTCATCGCTCATCCGGTTCGGTTTTTTAGCAATTTCGAAAATATAATTTACAAAATGCAGGTGATCTCAATCGCGGGCGAAGTGTTCTACTTGTATTCAGCCAACTTTCCTGGACGGTAACCATTCTTACTGGGAATTCAAAAAGAAATGGATCGCAGATGGGTGATAACAATATTCGGGACATCCCACTCTCATTCATTTCTCATTCTCGGATTCCACTTTATCTACAGGCACATTGCAGTTGGAAGGTAACCTATCCCTGATTTAAATGATGAATTCAGAATTTACAGTATCGACGGGAACCGCATCTTCCGACAGTGCTGGTTCATCACTCTTCTTGTCTTCATTTTCATAGCGGAATCAGTGATTTGGTTCCTAATCGTCTTCTACTTGTACGCCACGGATCGTGATACTTTCATCGAGATCTATGAAGTTCTGCACAAGGACTACCCAGAGATGGACAGTCCCGAAACCATCATGACAGCTCACTATTGGGTATTCCACTTCTAATTTTAACGATTAAAACGTGATTTTAGCGACCAAACGGAGGCATTCGATGGCGTCCCCTTCTAGGGACAGGCGCGCTGTCTGTTATGATGACTATAGGTAAAAATATTGTTGCTGGTTCAACAAAAACAAGTCTTTTCAGTGCTGGCCATCGTTGTGTACTCCGCTGTGAGCATCTACAAGTTTCTCCATAATAACCTGAGCAAGAGTCGCAGGGGATTGGTGCTGCAGCGGCAACTGTACTATACGCTGCTAGTGCAGGTTTGGGGCACCTTTATCTGATTTTATCTTTTATTTTTCGGGCAGTAA
This sequence comes from Pristionchus maxplancki, assembly GCA_900490775.1. NCBI lineage: Eukaryota > Metazoa > Nematoda > Chromadorea > Rhabditida > Neodiplogasteridae > Pristionchus > Pristionchus maxplancki. Next base: position 331,642 of record LS573071.1, on the reverse strand, counting down.
GAAAAACTATTTCAGTTCTCGGTGCCCTTCTTCGTAATGTACGTGCCCGTGCTCTTCGCTCTCTTCCCTCCTCTTCTCCACATTCGTCTCACCTTCCCCAGCGACCTTATGCCGGCCATGTTTTCCGTCTATCCCTCACTAGACGCGCTTGTTATCCTTTTCGGAGTGCACGACTATCGGTAGGTTATTTAATCGGGATTCTAATCAAAGATAAGATGTTCAGAAGAGAAGTGATATCCATGTTCAAGTGCTTCTATCCGGCATTGTGTGAGCAGAGCCCATTCGTGATGCCAGTAATATTTTAAATTTCAGATATGGGCAACGGCGTCGTCTCGTTTACTACGATGTCAGTGCAGAAATAATTACTAATGTCTCGAAATAAATAAATAAAGAATTAATAAAAGCAAAACTAACACGATCCATGGTTGAGCGTACTTGATAGGGCCGTAGACGATTGCGAGAAAGAAGTCTTCGGAGAAGACATGGGTCTGCAAATGTTACTGAGATTTGAGATGGAAAAGCAGAAATAGAAAGCGAGGAAACATACCCAAAGTCCAGCAATAAGTAGGATGCAGTTAACAGCGTTTTGCGTGGCACTGACACCGATGCAGAATCTGAACAGAGTTACGTAAACGCACACAGATAAGAGAACTGATGATACCGATATGAAAGAATGCTCGCGGTAATCCTTTTATTAGCGACGATCAAGAAGAGGAAAATGTTCAGTGATAACCCGACTATTCCTGCAATGGAAGTTCATTACTAGATTACAACTCGAGAATAAGACCATAAAAAGTGATTACCTTCTAGTCCGCACACAGTTTGACAGAGCAGTCGCCATCCACTGGCCATTGAGATGAGTATCGAGTCTGCTTCGAACCGTCAGTCTTTGAAAAATGCCAGCGTCGGAAAATAATAGAGTCTGGTGCATTCCAAGAATGGCTGAGAAGATTCAAAAACAAGATGAATGGCGCGAATGCGTAATTGGCACAAATGCACTCTCGTAGCACAGAAATTGCACCGGAATTATTTTTGTCTAGAAGGTATGCTTACATGCTCATCCGAGTATGTTCGATTTGTGATTCATGTGCGTTTCGGCACCCATTAAAAAATTGCATGATGTACTTTAACTGACTTTTGCAAACTTTTATCTCTTCACTGTCTCTTCCTCTCGTTCGTCTCTCATCGATACCCTACTGATAAGAGTGGAGTGTTTAGTGTCACACGAGAGAACCACAACATCCTTATCGCGAATATTTCCTATTCTTTCCAATCTCATTCGTGAGAACGCAACTGCAATGGACATTGATGAGGTTAGCATTCTTGCTTTTGTATAGAATTATTATTGTTATTTTGAGGTAAATAAAGAGGTGCTCTCTTCCATCGTTGACAACTATGTTTCCACATTCAAATCGTTAGCTTGTCAGTTTTTTGATAGAATTATCTGTTTTTTCAGTATCATTATTTTGTCAACCGAACATCACGTTTCGCAAATAAGAAGATCATTTGAGCATAGCATAAAGATGTTCGATAAATGCATTGAGGTGAGGGCATCAATATTTTCAAACTCTAATATTTCTTCTAATAGAACGGAATCGAAACATTCGAGGATCAGAGTGAAACGACGCTCAAATTATTTGAAGCAGAGTTTAACTGCTGGCATAAAACTCTGGCCTGTTACAAAGAGAATATTGGGTGAACAGTGGGTCGTAAAAATCAACCAAATAATTACATAATACTGCAGACGAGAGCTCGACTATCTTCGATCTCGTTGTGTCGATGATATTGGCGACGACGACCCGAGGACCTCTTTTCTCTCTCAAATTGATCCTTTCGAAGATCATTGTACGGAACAAGCGAAGTGAGAACACCCACAGAATGTCATTCTTATTTTTTTTCAGTGCAGAAGTGCTTGAAATCATGCAAGAGTGCGTTAGATACAGAGATGAGGATAGACTTGAGGTTGAGTTTTATAATAATCAATAAAAAAATGATATATTAGATACTTCAACGGTGCAATGAGCATACGGAGGCATTGCAATTGTGGGCATCGGAAAAATTAGAAGGTCAGCAGGCTTTGGTTCTAATGCAACATAGTAGTTTAATCAGAAAAGGAATCGGCGGAAATATCCGACTCTGATCGGAAATGGATCGAAAGTCGGATTGAGAAGGTTTTATCTCTATTTTTCTGATTGATTTTATTCTTTCCCCTCAGGGCATGCGAATGGACGATTTAGACACAGTTGTTGAATACAGTAAGCAATGTTTCGAAGAGTTCCTGGAAAAGAGGGGTCTAGTGGTGGAAAATGCAATTGCGGAGTTTCCAAAATTAGTGACCACTCGTAAAAGTAACAATGAAATACAATTTGCAGTCATTGCAAGGAACTCATCGACATGAGTATCGAGACGAGAATTCAAGGTGAGAGATAAAAAAACGAAGAGTTCTCGTAATTGTTTTTCGATTCTTCCAAATTCATTGACGAACAGAAAGAGGAGCTCCTTAGTTCCATAAAGTATCTGGAAAAATCAGGCTTGAGCTACCTAGAAAAACACAGGTAATTGATTCGAAGATAATGTCAAGATAATGATAATGTTCATGATCAGAGCGCGTATCTCCCTTGCTGACTCTCTAGTTGACTCGCATTGCGATTCATCGAATCATCACACCGAAGCGAGTTTCACACGAGAGATGATGGAGATTCTCAATGCAAAACTGGTGTCGTGAGTTTTTGAGAACTCATTCAACAGTAGCCCAGTCCTTAAATTGCATTGAATGCTAACTAATGGCTTGTTCAGTTTGCGCTCGCAACTGGAATCGAATGCTCAGCAGCTCGTCTCATATCGGGAAGAAGAGCGCAAAGAGGTGATCTGTGCCGACCGGAGCCATGTACGATCATTCACCGATTCAGGTTGACGCCGAATTTCGACAGCTAAAATCCAACGAAGAGAAGGCACGACTTGAGGCAGAATCAAGACATAGTCAGTACACCATCTAAGACATGACATTGCGCTCTACTCAGTGGACCACCCTGACATCGATTTGTCTTCATACCACCTAGTGCCGATTGGCAGAGGAGGAGAGGCAATGAGCCTAGGCTGAAGGGTAGCAATTGATCTGTTCAGGGATGTGTGTACAAATGCGACATGCATGGTCATTTTCTAAACCTAGCAGACGCAGGGACGGTTACTGTTGCGTGCAAGCAGTTTTATCAGGTTATTTTTTAGAGAAACACAACAACAGCAACAACATATCTCCACTAATCTTTAGGTTGACAAAGGAGCTGACGAAATGGAAACACTAATCGATCTATCCACGAGCAAACTCATCAAACATGACAATGTCCTGCGGTTCCTGTACGTTTAGTGCAGAATGGATGCGTAATTCGTCTTAAATTGGTTTCCTAGTAGGTAATCTACGTATTCTAAGGGGTCGGGGAAGAATCGGCGATCAACGATGCGTCATAGTGGAGTATTGCCCTCGATCGCTCGCGGTTATTACTGAATCTCGAAGAGATGAAGGCCGATTTCTCGGTAAGTATCTTGCAAAAATTTGTTAATAATAAGCACGTCAGAACCGAGTGAATTCCTAAAATGGGGGATGGAGCTGACCACTGGAATGAATTTCCTTCATGATTACGGAATGTGTCATGGAGATCTCAAACCGAACAAGTAGTATTAAATTCCTAGAACGTTGTTACAAGCAAATTGCCAGTATTCTCATCGATGCCAACAATCAACTGAAGATTGCCGATTTCGGGCTCTCATTGAGATCGGATAGTCAAAATATTAATACGAAGACGACTTATACAAAGGTTCCTATAATTCATCATCGCACGATTTCACCATTTTCCATTCAGGGAACTGCTCGATACATGGCGCCGGAGCAGCACAATCGAACCGAGATAAATACCGTTGACTTGAGAAGAGTGAGTGCACACCTTCAGCTGTTTTTAGAATACCCCTTACAAATAAGAAATAGAACATATCAAAATCATCATTTCAGTGCGATGTGTGGTCGTACGGCCTCTGTCTGTGGGAGATGATTACATGCAGAATTCCGTTCGATAACATTCCTGACGCAGCTCTATCTCGGCACATTGGCAGAAATGATGAGTAAGCTTCATACTCGATGAAATCTTACCGCTGTCATTATATATATCAAAGATTATTAGCCCAGACTGGGTGTCGAACATTCGGCCTACTCATAATTGTTGAAAGACTGATCATTGCAGGACGTCCTCACCACCTCTTCCTGCTGCCTGTAATGTAGAAAGCCTCTCTAATATGCTTCGTAGGTTCGTTATTATCGAATCGATCTTGATGTCAAGAGCTGGAACCTGTTTCAGTTGTTGGTGTCCTTCACTGGAGAGTCGCTGGCCTTTCTACTACATTCTAAAGAATTTTGAAGATGTGAGAGAGGAGATGGAGGAGGGAATTGTGAGCGATCTATTCAATCATAAGAGGGAACACAGTGTAATTTAGAAAGATGTCCCGAACAATTTCTGGATGAAAGAATGTCAGACTTGGGCTGATTCTAGGTAAGGACTATTGAGAAGGGGCTACTCAGAATATTGTCGTCTAAATTGTCACAATTTATGACTAAACAATTCTCTTCTTTTTTTCCTTGTTATTTGATTCGAGGCGTGTCCCATGTCTATTCACAGTGCTCTATGTTCTTTCGCTGTTCATTTGAATCTAAATCGAAAGCCCGGCTCTGTACGGGTTATGGGGTCCCATGAGAATTAAGGGGTCCCATCAGAATTAAGGGGTCCCAAAAATAATTAAGGGGTCCCAAGAATTGTAAAATTGATCTCTTCAGAATTAAGGGGTCCCATCAGAATAAAGGACCAAGGACGGATTCCCATCGACTCAAGTGATCTACCGTCGAGAAAGGCCCCGTTCAAGAAGACTGCTTCGTGAGTTTATTCTAAACCACGCAAGTCAGGATTTCGGCGGCTGGATGGACTTCTTCAACACTCAAACGTAATCAATCGACTAAGAGCGACGGACATTTGAGATGACACATCTAAGAAGATCCCAACCCTTGACCCTCCGACACTTTGAGAACGAAGATCTCAATCCCCTCCCCAATGATGTCACCTCCTGCAGGCCCATTCCCTGATGTCAGGATAAATATGATATGATATGGTATCAGAATAAAAGGGTACCAAGAGAATTAAGGGGTCCCAAGATTTCCAAAATAAGTCTTTTCAGAATTAAGGGGTCCCAAGAAAATCATGCTTGTACGGAGATCGTGTTCGGATGAGAATATCGTGCCTCCATCAGAATGTCATTGCTGGGCAGATTATGATGGTTCACTAGACCGCAATAATTCCGCCGTATTATGGTGGTCCCATGATGTTATCGATAATTGTAAGTGACTCTGACTGAAACAATTCCGAGTGGACTAGCAACCACAGGAGTGTCGGATAGAGTGGTTACCTCACACGCTCCGCCGCCCCTTGTGATATAGCACGCTGTAAACTAAAAATTCTGCACCAGGTGCCCTGTACTCTTCTTGTTCCTAAAAAGTGCAGTAGAAAAAGGATTTATATTTTTGGACAAATTTTTTAGGAATCGGGAAGTTATTGCTGCAAAAATTATTTTCGTCAAAAAATTGCACGGCGTTTTTTGTCCGAAATTTCCGTGAAAAAATTGCGTACGCAATTTTTTCGCGTTTTTAGACGCCTCCTTCGCTTTCATAGTTCGAGCAAAAGACATGCAAAGGAGAGGGAGTCGAACCAGCAACCTCTCGTTCGTGAGTCAACAACAATACCAATTGGCTATGCGCTCTTCCATTTCTCTCTTTCCATTCTGAGTAATGACTGCGCGACTCTGACATTCAGTTGAGAAATCGTTCTAACTCTAATGCGAAGCACTCATTAAGGCGCTTCTGTAAATTTCATCACCTTTTTAACGTTGTTGTGTAATTACAAAGCAACAAAAAGTAGTTAAGATGAGACAATTTCTCAACTGATTGTCTGAGTCGCGCAGTCAATAAGCGGAATAGAAAGTGAGAAATGCAACAGCGCATAGCCAATTGGTATTGTTGTTGACTCACGAACGAGAGGTTGCTGGTTCGACTCCCTCTCCTTCGCATGTCTTTTGCTCGAACTATGAAAGCGAAGGAGGCGTCTAAAAACGCGAAAAAATTGAGTACGCAATTTTTTCACGGAAATTTCGGACAAAAAGTGCCGTGCAATTTTTTGACGAAAATAATTTTAAATGCGTATTTTTCGGGGATTTTTTTAAAGCTATTTTGTAACAAAATATTAAAAACTTCTACAGAACCTTAGATTTGCCATGAATTTGCGAATTTATTCAAATTTTATTTATTCCTTCTATTAAATTCAAGAGTCTAAAAAAGTGCCGTGCAAGGCCAATTTTAAGCGTCCGCGCACGTGGTGCAGAATTTTTAGTTTACAGCGTGCTATATCTTACATGTTTCAACCTTTTTTTCATTTTCTACACCAATAATCAAAGGATTTCGCAGAAAATGGCTTCTTCCCCCGCAACAATGAAGTTTACGATTCTGAAGACCGCAGTTCTCATGTGGTTGCTAGTCCACTCGGAATTGTTTCAGTCAGACATCACAGGTCCACCATAATACGGCGGAATTATTGCGGTCTAGTGAACCATCATAATCTGCCCAGCAATGATAATCTGATGGAGCCACGATATTCTCATCCGAACATAATCTCCGTACAAAGCAAGATTTTCTTGGGACCCTTAAATTCTGAAAAGACTAATTTTACAAAACTTGGGACCCTTTAATTCTGATGGGACCCCTTAATTCTGAAGAGACCAATTTTACAAATCTTGGGACCCCTTATTTATTTTTGGGACCCCTTTATTCTATGGGACCCCTTAATTCTCACAGGTCCATTTTTTTTAAATCTTGGGACCCCTTAATTCTTTTGGGACCCCTTAATTCTGATGGGACCCCTTAATTCTCATGGGACCCCTTAACCCGTACAGAGCCGAAAGCCCTTGGTGGTTGGCCGGGCGTACTCGGTGAATGGAGAGTGAAATTTGTGGTGAAGAAGTTTGACAGCACGAGGGGGAGCGCAACCACCCCACTCTTCTCTCTCCTCAGTTCCCGAGATGTCATTGGTTACCATCCTTCTCTCCTTTCTCCTTCTTTTCTCGCACTCATTCACCGTCGTCGTTTCGCTTTCTGGGTTTTCATCGTTGTATGATATCATTCAGTTGACTACACCAATTCGATGTGTATGATTCAATTAATGACGTTACGGATCAACGCGTGTACATAATTGCTGTGATTTTGAAAACAGTCAGTCAGCTTTATATTATATATTTAACCCAAATGAATTTTGTTTTGGGGATGCTACAATTCATGCTTCCGATGAAGTTTGATGGATCTCGCCATCACTGCCGCAGACTTCATCCGTAGATTTCACTACCTCGCTATCAAATACCTATCCTATTCCTATTATTGAATAAATATGTCTCTTGTTCAAGTGACCAATACTGTAGAAAATAGGCAGTAGCAAGAAAATTAGCCGTCATACATGTTCATTCACCACCCTGTACCCTTCCCTTTGCGTGTACATTAACGATTCTCGTAGACATTCAAACACTTTCTTTATTCGACAGAATGCGGGCAACTGACTCTTCACTTGGTCTCCACTTCCTCTGCAATGTGTAAAGTCAGTAATGGATAGCGACTGGTTACTGTATTCAGTCCTCGATCCCTACCCTCATATCCAGTCAGTCCTCGATCACTACTACCGTAACCAGTCAATCCTCGATCCCCTACCGTATCCCCTCAGTCCTCGATCCCTCCCCTACCGTATCCAGTCAGTCCTCGATCCCTCCCCTACCGTACCTCTGGGCGGCAGTCCCTGGTAGACGATGTACACGATGGGCTGGACGGCGGGCGCGTTGCCGTGCGCATTCGCGTGAGCTGCGGCCGAGAACTGCAAGGAGAGGGGTACTGTAGATGAAAGGATACGGTAGAATTATGGTATTGATAGACATCGAACGTGTATGATAGGATATTCAAGCGAGTACGCAAGAGTACAGTAAGAGTACGATAGATCTCTAGGGTACAGAGAGATAACGGTAGGTACGAGGTAAAGAGTACGGTGGGCGACAATTTGTTTGGGCACGGTAGGGCAAGTGAGGGTACGGTAGGGCTACAGTATCCTCCACCTTCTTCTGGGGCGCCTCCTCAATCGTCTCCTGACTGCCTCCCTTCTTCTTCTTCTTACTCTTCTTCTCACTCTTCTCCGGGGCATCAGCGGGTATCTCGTAGCCCTCATAGTGGATGCGCAGCACCTTCCTTCTCACAGAGTCCGCCAGTTCCTGCGGGTCGTGAGTCAGTCGGTGATCGGCAACCGTCGTGCTACCGTACCACTTGCATCTTCTGGTCCTCCCACACCTTCTCCACGTCCCAATCGGCCGGCGCGTCCTTGGGCACGATCGCCATGATGACCGAGAAGCGATCCTGCAAATAAAGGCAGTTGTCGATCGAACAGGCGTACGGCAGTCAGTTATCGATTGAAGCAAGGAAGGGGTCAGTCATCGACCGCAATCGGGTTACGGTAGTAGTCGGTTACGGTTCCGATAACAACCGGTTATATACGGTAGTCAGTTATAGATCTAAACGGAGCTCGGTAGTCAGTTGTCGATTGAAACAGGATACAGTGATCAGTTGTCGATAGAGATGGGTTACGGTAGTCAATCATTGATCGAAGTTGGCTACGGTAGTCAATTTTCGATTTTATTGGGGTACAGTAGTTCGTCATAGAGCGCAACGAGTACGGCAGTCAGTCATCGATTACCAGGTGTTACGGTAATCCGATTTTGCGAGTACGGTAGGTACCGTAACCCAGCCGTCAAGTTACAGCACCTTCAGGTTCGGCTTGACGCCGTTCGGGCAGCCGGAGTAGTGCAGTTTGATCGTTTTCTGCAAGGATTCATCGTTGATCTTTGACCTTTGATCTCCTCAACCTTCGTTTTGGGCTGCAGCGAGAAGAAGACTGGCTTCATCTTGAAGACGCCAGGCCGAGTTGTCTTCATCTGAACTGATCTTTGATCTACCGTATCCATCGGGTTACTGTAGTCAGTTGTCGATCGACTACCCTACCGTACCTTGAACATGACGGGTTGGTTGTGCGCGTTGGCGACGGTGAGCTCCTTGATTTGTTCCTCATTAACTGGTTTGAATGTCACCTGCAATGCGGGAGTACGGTAGGTCACGGGGCAAGGCAACTCACATATTTGGGTGGATCGAACGTGATTTTGTGCTCCAATTCGTCCATAGTGGAGAGCAGCGGCGGCGCACCACTCGGCGCGAGCGACGGATGGTGAAATAAAAAGAGGAGAAGGAGGAGAGGAGAGGGAGGGACGATGATGGGATTGAATGTAAAGCGAGATGTAAAGAGGGACTAATCTCCATTGTGGGAAAGAGTGTGAAGAAAATGGGGAGAGCGCTTTATTCCGGAGGAAAATCAGATTTTCCTAATCCCTGACCGCTCTTAATTGGCTGTCTCGATGGTCTCTTTGCAGTGTCTTCCGAATTCTCACGATCTCTCTCCCATCGTCAGTGATCTGCGGCCTCCTCCTGCAGAGGTGCATTCTAGAGTTCGAAATAATCGTCTCTTCATTTCGCGTGCTCTCTTATCGGTGCGAGAGAGCGTGTAGAATGAAGAGACGATTCCCCGTATTTTGAACTCTACTGAATTCCCGCGCCAATTGAGGAAGGCAGTCGGTGTCTTGCAGGGTCCCTTCAGATTCTCACGATCATCAGTGATTGGCGATGCGGTCGCAAAGGCGGTTGCGTTCCCACACCTCATAATTGGAGGAAGGGTATTTAAGTAGGGTGGACTGGGCTGGCGGCGCAGTCCCCAACAACAGTTCACCTGCAGTTGTCAGCAGCAACCATGACGACACACCAGACGACCGCGGAGGTTAGTCTCGTTGGGAGTTTGATAGACCATTCTATGAGCGGGGTTGTAGGTATCTGAAACCGTAGGATACGGAAGTCAGTTAACGATAATAGCGGGATACGGTAACCCGTACTCATCATCCTCATTTCAGCACCACTGGCACATGTTCAACTACCTGGGACGCTGCATCGCTCTATTCATCGGCTTCTTCCTCTTCATCTACGTCGTCCATCGCATCGACGTCAGTCATCCTTCGTGAACTCCAGAAAAAGACCTAATTAGCGTGGCCTCGATGCATAGCTTTTGCTAGAGGTGGATAGACCCAAAACGGTGAAAACTACGGGTTATCACAGCGAACAGCTGGCCAAACCTAGCGTAGTTGTCGCTTCGCGATCATAAAATGGCTTGAATTGGATGACACTGACCGCTTGACATTGCCCGTAGGATCCGTTGGGGTCAAGCTCATTGATAAATCTAGACAACCTAACCAAAATTCTTGCAGAAGAAGAAGATCTGCTGCAGAAGGCGCGAGGAGGAGGAGCAGCCTCAGACGGGAGAGAGGGCCCGCTACCGTCCCGATGCAGGCCACGTGCTGATCGAGATGGGCGCTGTTCCCGGATACAACGAGAGATCCATCTCGCCCATCGTTGGACGCGTCTGTCAGGCTGAAGCTCAGGCCAATCGGGTGAGCACAAACTGGATTACAGTAGGGATGGCTTGACAAGAAATGGCCTCTCCATTTGGCGCACTCTCTCATCGGTCAAAGAAGCGAGTGAGTGCGCAGAATGAAGAGAGTCATGTCTTGCCAAACTGGGATACAGCGGGAGGATATCAGGCGGTTTAGGAAGTTATAATAATCAATTCAGGTGACGATCCGTGAAGAGCCAAGAAGGCTGCCTGCGGCCCATCAGGTGGGTGACAGAGTGCAGGGCAGAGGTGGACTAGGGATGGCCTGGAAAGAAACGACTCTCTTCATTCTGCACGCTCTCTCACCTCGCTGACGGGTGAGAGAGTGCGCGAAATGATGAGACGATTTCTCACCAAGCCATCCTGAAAATAGATAGGAGTGCGAAATAGGCAGCTGGGCTCCTGCTTCCGAAGGCTTATTTGGGAATTATAGTAAGCTGATGGATCATTCTCATCTGACTCGCCAGTCTATCGGCTGAGAGACTACGAAAAATGAAGAGAGTGATCCATCAGCCTTTGTCGACTATGAAGGGGCATTATAAAAGCACTGGCTCGTTGAGGGTGAGGAGAGTGGCAGGGATTTGTCGTCACCTTTGATGCAGGATAGGATCATTGCAGGCTGCCAGAGAGGAGGCCGAGGCGAGAAGACGACTGGAGAAGGTGATGAATGCACTGGAGAAGATCGAGGAGGAGGAGGGAGAGTACGTTGAGCTCGTCAATGAAGTCGATGAGGAGACCGACGTCGAAGATGAGGCGAAGGAGAAGGAGTGAGGCATCGACAAGGAATGCTCTCCTCATTCCACGTGCTCTCTCGCCGGTCAGCTCGGCGAGAGAGTGCGTATAATGTGGAGTGTTTCTTGAAAATATCTTATGTATCCTAATATCTATTATACTATTCTATTATCGAACTAATGCACATATATTATTACCATACCATACCAGACATGTACTAATACCCGATATCGACGCCTCACTGTAGCCACATATTTGTTCATAGTTGACCGGATAAAGATGCTTATTCATTGGACTTGGCATGCATTACCACTGGGAAAAGGGGCATGAACAGTGACAACGTGACAAGGCAAATGCTTCTGTGCACATAACTCTGAATGGTTTACATGCATAATGTTCACGCTTCACGCCGGTAGTCATTGAAGATGCAGGAGAATCTCAGCCATGTTTCTGATTCAGTCGATAACTTTCTTTCTTTCTCTCTCACTCTCTCTTGTTTTTGCAGTCAGTACCACGTCCAACTCGAAAACGAAAATCACACGACCAATTAATGACCCCGTGCGATTTTGACAATTATTTTGCGTGCGATTTTGTCGCTGTCAACGACAAATGTTGTTCACCCCGTTTGCAGAGGCAAGGAAGGCCTCTCCAATTACCTATCGTGAGAATCAGTGAGGGTCAGCACCAGTCGATGCACTAAGTGTATAATACAATTGGCGACAGTTTGTGGACGATTAACCTGAGAAACACGACACAGAAAGACAATTTGTTTATTCGTTATCTGTTTCGTATTCGAAGATAAACCATGGCATAGATAAACCATTTCCAGCCATCGATTACGTTCTAAGTATTCGCCACGGTTCGGTTGACTGTTCGAATTGAGATTGTGTTGTGATAGCCGGGATCGGTCCAAGACAGACTGTCCACAACGAACCTGAATTGATGCAATTTGAAGATCAAAAAGAAATGCTTCTTGCATCGTTTCAAGCGGGTTTCAGGGTTGTACAATGAAGATTAATATTGACGATGGCGGAGAGACGCCGAAGCAGAGGACATGTAGAGCCCTGAGAATACTAGGATTGATTTATGGACTTATCAACGATGTTGGAGATGCGACAGCGAACCACACTACGAGTAAACAAGAACCACGTTAAAATCGCGAGCGAAATACTCTGTGCAATCGTAATAAGGAAAAGGAGAAAATAAGTAGTGATAGTAGAGGATGTTATGAGTACAAGCGTGGCGAGAGATATGGAAGAGAAGGAGAGACGAGGGGGATGAGAGGGTGAGGTTGCCATGGAGTAGCCATGAGATTAGAGGGAGGCTATCACGCGAGATGGACACCAAAAGATGTCAACAATACGACATCCATACCTCGACATGAATACTAGAATTACTGAATTCTGAAATTCCGAATTTGAAGTATTGCGGAAACGAGTCCACCAATTTACCTTTCCGAAACTATTCTTGGAAAATTTTTTATTTCACGAAGCTAGCGAGCAACTGTGCGGCGTCATTGAAAATAGTTTCACGCATGTAATGAAAATCAATTTTTTATGACAAAAATAATTTCTTCAAATCAGATAAGATATCAATGAAGTGTAAGAATTTCAATATACAGTACTGTGCAAAAGTATGGCCCCAAATTTCAAATCATCATATCTTCCTTCCAAATTGAGTTAGAGACTCACGGTTTGGAGTGATCGGTGGACAAACCATTGGGTAACAACCCCATGTGGTGTATGGGTACGCTGCCCCACAGACTCATTTGTGCCATAAGTTCTGCTGAGGGGTGGTCACAAATATTTTATTGAACCTCAGTGGAATTTTTCTAGGAGTTCTCACTTCCTGTGGTGGGAGCACATCCATTGATGAGTACAATGCACCATGAATCCCGTTGAACGCATTTCGCAATAAGCTGGGATATCGATTTTCGCAGACCCCTGAAAAATCTTTAAAGTGCCATAACTTCGTTGTCAGTTGAGCAGGAGGTCCCAAATTTGGCATGTAACATCAGTATGCGTTGGACTAACATTCTGCAAAGTTTGAATAAAATCGGACACTAGGCGCGAAAACTCGAAATTTTTCGGAAGCAGATTTTCAGTGCCTCAAAAATTACCTTTTACGTCAAGCGAAAAATCTGATCTCATGTACTCATGAGTAGAATACGTATGTGAATATGTGTGCGAAATTGCATAGTGATTACTTCGTTTTAACGCAATTTATGATGAAATAATAGAATAGAAAAAATCGCGAAAATTCTGACTTTGGTAAATCGAAATAGTCAAAAATCGATAAATTCCTTCCGAATCTGTTGCATATTGTTTTGAAATGGCACTAAACAATCATTCAAAGAGAATTAGCATCATTTGAGGACAATGGCTCACTGTTCTCAAATGGGCAATGCGAGCCGATCCACATTTTCTCTATTTTTCCTCTTCGATTATTTCATCATAAAATTCGTTAAAAGGAAGCACTCGCTTTGCAATTTCGCACACATATACACATACACACTCTTCGCTTGAGTGCATGAAATCAGATTTTTCGCTTGACGTAAAAGGTAATTTTTGAGGCACTGAAAATCGGCTTCCGAAAAATTTCGAATTTTCGCGCCAAGTTTCAGATTTGATTCAAACTTTGCAGGATGTTGGTTCAACGTATACTGATGTTACATGCCAAATTTGGGACCTCCTGCTCAACTGACAACGAAGTTATGGCACTTTAAAGATTTTTTAGGGGTCTGCGAAAATCGATATCCCAGCTTATTGCGAAATGCGTTCAACGGGATTCATGGTGCATTGTACTCATCAATGGATGTGCTCCCACCACAGGAAGTGAGAACTCCTAGAAAAATTCCACTGAGGTTCAATAAAATATTTGTGACCACCCCTCAGCAGAACTTATGGCACAAATGAGTCCGTGGGGCAGCGTACCCATACACCACATGGGGTTGTTACCCAATGGTTTGTCCACCGATCACTCCAAACCGTGAGTCTCTAACTCAATTTGGAAGGAAGATATGATGATTTGAAATTTGGGGCCATACTTTTGCACAGTACTGTATTCTTCTTCCGATCGACAGCATTCAACGACCCCTTCGACACGATTGTTCACACTCTCCCCTTCACGTGATCTCTGCCAATGGCCCGAGGAATCAGCGAACCCTAACATGATGACAGTGATGAATCTCGGCGACGAGTGCAGAGGAGACTCCGATAGAGACGTTTCGGCTCTCCCAGTTTACCCTGCTCTCTCACAGGCCAGACAGTAGACTTTCAAAGATAAACAACTAGTTGCTTATTTCTCTATTCAACTAGTTGTTTATCGGTTAAACAACTAGTTGTTTACGACATAACTAGTTGTTTATCTCTGCGAATTTCTGTGGGGTCATTCTTGGCATTTCTCTTCACTCGTGCGGTGCTAGGCCGCTCGATATTTGCAACTAGTTGCGAATGGCGCGATAAACAACTAGTTAAATCGTAAACAACTAGTTGTTTAAGAATAAGGAAATTTGTTGTTTAGACAGTAACTAGTTGACTTTCAAAGTCTACCAGACAGTGATGCTCCGGTTCTTATCTACCTAATGGCTCTCTTCCCTTTCGTGTCCACTCTGCACAAAACTGAACACAAACTCAGTTTTTCTCGCATGACGTGATTAAATACCATGAATTTTTTAATGGAAGTTTCGTTAAAGAACCTACGCTTGCAACATCGGATTGCAAGTAGCATGTAATTATAATGAAATGATTGCGTTGTATGACCGGTTTCAAAGGTGCATAACAATTTCGGATTCGATTACTATGCAAGAATTCTTATCTGCAGCAGTCTAAAAATGTGAGCGTAAGACTAGAAAACATTGACAGCTCAGGTTGCATTCCATCGCAGTCCACGAGAGTAAGCTGTCACTAATCTTTTACTCGCGACTTTCTATCAAGCCAAAAATAAACGTTATCGCCTCTAAGCCTTAGTGAAAGGAAAACACAGATCATGATCATCTTTCATGCACCTTATCTTTATCATGATTTGATGTGTCAGAATGAGGAAGGATGAGAATTTTAATACCGCTAGCTTGATCTAGTTCGTGAAGATTAATTTCAGACGTCACGTTCGCTCATGTTCAAAAGAGATGCATCACGAGAGAGGATAAATTTATATTAGTGAAGAGCATGAGATAGCGGGAACTAAAAAAAATATCTCATTTGGCACCATAGGTTGCATTCCACTGCAGTCCACGAGAGGAAGCTGTCACTAATCCTTACCGCACAGCTTTCTAGTGTGCCAAGAATAAACGTTATCACCTTTGTATAAAAACAGAGATCGTGATCGTCTTTCTGGCTTCTTATCTTCATCCTTCTTTGATGTGTCAACCGAGGATAGATAGTGCTCTTTTTACTGTTACATGAGTCTAGTATGATGCCATTATGTGATGTGTCGAAAACCCGAGTTTCATAGACACCCATCAAGTGTATGCTTTCTTGTGTGCAGAGCGGCCGAAAACCAGTGACATTAATCAAATCTGCCGTGTGCTTTCCCGTGATACAAGTGATGTGGGCAGTGATAAGAGTCAGGGCAGAGTGCCGGGTCCATGGGTGCAATCGGATGGTTCGGAGAGAGGAGGAGTGAAGTTGATGTTGATAAGCACTTCCTCGCTTTCCCTTTCAGTTCCCACTTGTGGGAAATGAACCACTTGGGACCTGTTCGATGCATGCCTCAAGTCTTCTGTTCAGCCATGAATATTCATTAAATTTCATTGATTGTCACTATTTTGAGACAGCTCAAGTCCCCCGTTTCTGAACATGTTATCATTTCTGAAAACTTGATTCTGAACGTACATGAACCCTTCACGGGCTGATGTAAGAGCGTTGCAGATTACATGAGAGATTTGGGGGCAGTGATAAGAATTCACCCGCGATCCAAGCAAAAAAGAGAGCACAAAGAGACTTATCAGATTAGTTCTGGGGCTGTTGTGGGGGCATGCGTACACGCTGTTTCTTGAGGCTTTGTCTCCATCTCACAATTGTTGCCAGCATTGTTTCAAATTCAACGTCATTTTCCTTCTATTACTTTCATTTCTTGTCCCCAGTCACATTTTGCTCAAATTTACTTCAGTTAAGTTACAGAATGTCGCCCGAACCGCCACCCGAGCAAGTTCCTTCCACATCTTCACAGAGCATTTTGAGCTTCGATGATATCGTCAACGAGAAGTTTCAAATGGTGAGATCGTGAGGTCGTATTCAATAACTTTTTTCTTTATTACAGCAAGAAATCCTCGAGGACTTCGAGAACATCCGAAATGGCGAAGAAACAGCGCTCGCAAGGCAGCCAATGAACCAGGTAACGAAGCATTCCATTATGTATTCGAGTAGTAGTAGTATGAGGAGAGCATGAAGGTTCACAACGACTGGAGCGCGGGCCACAGTGTACCGAAATCGCGAAATCTTCAATGGGAAAGTCAATTTTACTCATAATGTTCAGGAGCAATTCGACGCCAAATTCGCGCACAAGCGAGACGAATCAGAGGTGAAAAGGCGATTGAAGAAAACGGGACGGAGGTAAGATTTTAAAATTTTGCAGGTTTGAAATTTTGATTTTTCAGGTACATCTACCCGTTCACCTCCGGCTTAGCCTTCAAACGGGCCTTTCTTGGGTTCTTCCCCATCCTCACTTGGCTGCCCAAATACCCAATCAAATCGGCCTTTCTGCCCGACCTTTTCGGCGGATTGACCATGGGAGTGATGAATGTGCCGCAAGGTGAGGCATTTTTATTGGACATCGGAAAGTCAAAAACCGTAAACAACAATTACGTCGTATTCGGTTTTCTTTGGCTTAGTTTACATGTTGTAGAACTTTAGCAAGCTGGAAACACTCTGGAATAAATCAAAGCATCACAAAATAATGTTTTCAGGCATTGCTTATGCCCTGCTGGCCAACGTTCCTCCCGAGAGCGGACTGTACACAGCTTTCCTTCCTCCGCTCATCTACCTCTTCTTCGGAACCACTCGTCATAATTCTATCGGTGAGTAGAACTGTCTGGTTTTTTGTGATGCTAGCTGGGGCAGGAACATGAAAATAGTTTGATTCTGGGCTTTCAACAGACATACTAAATTTGCGAATGAGTAGTATGAGTAAGAAGCATTAAATTAAATTATTTTGTGCAAAATACTGTACCATCACAAGCCATACATTAGTCGGCGGTCTTTGTTCTGGTTCCATTCTGTGACTTTTGCGAGAAACATCTCGTGACAACCCCCTGCACACGTGGCCTTGATACGGGGCATACGGTAGGGGACGCGCCGATCTCTAGTGGAGCACGCACAGAGGAAACATTCGAAAGCTCAAATTAAAAACCGGGATCGGTAACTAATTTTTTCAGGATGCTTCTCGGTCGTGTCTCTCATGTGTGGAATGGCTGTAGAGAGATTCACCGATCCGACCAACCCTAAATACGATGAAACTGTGAGCAATCGTTTTACTTTTCGTCCAACTGACAGACAAATTCAGATTTCCTCCATCGACCCCAACAATCTTCCCACTCCAGAGCAAGTCGCTTCATCACTGACGATGCTGGTTTCGTTTATCAATGTAAGTTTCCGGAAGTCAATCTCGGTCCGTGAATAAAAAATATAAATTTTAGCTAGCAATGGTCGTATTCCGTCTCGATTTCCTCGCCACGTACCTGTCGGATCAGGTAAGCCAGTTGAACATGCATAAAATAGCGACAACAATAATAATAATAACAAAAACAACAATATTATTATTCCAGGTGGTGGGCGCCTTCACCACAGCAGCCTCCGTGCACGTTCTCGTCTCTCAGATTCCCGACATCCTCGGGATATCCATTGTGAAGCATGATGGACAGAATGGATATCTTGTTATGGTAAGAAATTCAGAAGTCAAAAATTTGAATAGTCAACTTCTTTTGTAGAATCTCTACGAAATCATCATCAAGATCCCGAAAGTGAACCTCTACGCCTGTGGAATCTCAGTCTTCTGCTTTGCGTTTCTCCTATTCGGAAAGGTTAGCACTTTCGAAATGTTTTATAAGCTACTGAAAACATTGCAGGAAGTAGTCTCCGTTCAACTGAAGCGACGCTGCAACTTCCCCTACACGATCCCGTATGAGCTACTCCTGGTTAGTGTTTTGTTGTTGCAAAACAACAATACAAAACAACAAAATAATTTTCAGATGATCATCACCACCGCCTGCAGTTACTTCTTTCACCTTGATCAAGCGCCGTTTAATGTGAAGATCGTGGGCAATATCACGACTGGGTAAGATCCATTTCATATTTTTTTTTATAAAAAAGTTCTTGATAATAATAATCCCCTACAGATTGCCCATCCCCGCCGTGCCCCGATTCGATCTCATGGCGTCGATGGTGCCAGATGCCTTCACTATTACGGTGAGTACAATCTGCCTTTGATTAGGATGAAAAAGCATCTTCATCGTTTCAGCTCGTCGTGTTCGCCATCCACATCTCACTTGCCAAGATTTTCGCCAAGAAAGACGACTACGAGATCGATCCGAATCAGGTTCGTAGCTGTTCCGAGTCAGCTCTAACAATTAATATAATCTAAAAAATTAATAATCTGATAATTACAGGAACTCCTCGCCCTCGGCATCACGTCAGTCACGTCCTCCTTCTTCCCCATCTACCCTGTCGCCTGCTCCCTCTCGCACTCACTGTTGAATGTACAGATGGGCACGAAGACATTGGTGAGTGGTGTATTCATTGAATTAGGAAGTCGATCAATGGCATAACGGAGCTCAACTTGTTTCCAGCTCTCCAACATCTACGCGTCGGCCGTCGTTCTCGCCACCATCCTCTTCCTGGCGGCGCTGCTCGAGCCATTGCCCAAGGTGAGAAGGGCATTCACTTACTCTTGCCGGTGCACACTTTCATCGATGGCAAACTCCATATCAGTGAATCCTTATTCTGACACTCTTCATTCGCCACACTTCAGTGAGAAAGTGTAGCTAATGAAAAGAGTACGAAGGAAAATTCAATGTAATAATTAGGAGTGGAATTAAAGTGATTTAATCTCCCTCGCAGCCAGTCCTCAACTGCATCATAATCGTCGCCCTTATGGGCATCTTCAACAAGTTCAAGGAGCTGCCCAGACTGTGGAGAGTGAGCAAGATCGATTTCGTGAGTTGTTTTTGTTATTTTCGCAGAAAAACAATAACAAAAACAAATTAATCTCAGAGCATCTGGGTGGTGTCCTTCCTCTCGACTGTCTTCATCGACATCACCCCTGGACTGGTCATCTCTGTCTTCTACGCGCTGTTCACGACGATCGCGAGGGAGCAGTGGTCGGTCGTTCTTCTTTCTTGAATCTGCTGTCATCATATTTCGAAAACATTGTTCAGGCCTCGCTGGCACCTCCTCGGAAACGTGCACGGAGCACTGGACTTTGCTGATGTGCAGAGATACGAGGACGTCTACTTCTTCCAGGTATCTTCCAAGAGCTGCAAATCCCGTTATTGATCATGACGATAATGATCCTCCTTCAGTCCATCTGCATGTTTCGCTTCGACTCTCCACTGCTGTTCACGAATGTGGATAGATTCAAGAAGTGCGCTGCTAAGGTGAGTTACCGGCTGCTCGACTGTTGAATTTAGTTGAGAACATTCCAGGCAATCGCTGAATGGGAGCGTGCCCGCGAGCAACTCATTATTGTTCGTGCAGAGAAAGTGAGAGATTCAATCGACTCAGTGATTGAACCAGAGGTGAGGGTCACCACTACTTCTCAAGGAGTAACAATAAGTTCCAGGAAACAGTTGAAGAACCATCTCGTCACTTGGTCATCGATTGCTCTTGTTTCGCCTTCGTCGACTGCATGGGAGTGACGGCGATGAAGGAGGTGAGAATATTATTAATTATTAATTAATTAAAATTAATTAATTAAATATTTACAGGTCTATGTCGAGATGCAGAAGCGCGGCGTGCGCGTATATTTTGCGAATGCTAAATGTGAGTATCCTGCCTCTCGTCTTCAGTACAATTCTCACGGGAATAGTAACAATTTCCTTCCATTCCAGCCCCCATTCGCGACCTCTTCGCAAAGTGTGGTTACTACGAGGTCGTCTCGAAGGAGAACTTCTACCCTACGATCAGAGACGCCGTTGCGATTGCGAGGATGAGGCAGCGACAGTGAGTGGATTTGTTTTTTTACTCTTTTTTAAAACTGAAAAGTAGGAAAAATAAAGAAAAATGCGTGAAAATCGATAATCAATCTCATTATGTCTTTGCAGGCAAGGCCAAAAGGAAAGCCAATTCGTTCCCGAAGTCGACAATGAGAGCATACTGACAATACAGTTGTAGAAGTGGACTGCACTTTCTCGAAGAAACACTTTTCGTATCCGATTTCAGTCCACAGTTGTTACATATTTTCATTACTGGTATCTCTAATATGACGATTTTAGTTTGTGAAAGTTGTAAATAGCATAAAAGTTTAACCCAAGGCTGTTCTCCAGTTGCTATTTCAATTTCCCGCACATAACAGATTCAATAGGTACATTTGAATAATTAGCTGCAACGTTAGTATACTTCCACTCTTCGACTCGACAAACGATGCCGATTGTAGCTTTTGGAGAATTTGCGTGAGCAAATGGTAGATGCGAATGGAAAAAAGTTAGACATTGTAGATAATAATGCGTCAACTTACTTCAGACCTTCCCTAGTAGGACATGATTCCATTATATTATATTTTATCTACGCCCGAGGGCGCAACGAGACAAATAATTATTGATATTAAGGTGATATTCATGAAATGACTCTCATGGGGTAGTGATGGAAGAAAGAGGTGATGGGGGAGTGATGGGGGGGGAGGGATCGATGCTCGTAGTCAGCACTCATCTTGTAATCGTCTGGCCGTTAACTCATGGACGGTGAGATACGAGGAAAGGGACTCGTGATGGCCAGGTTTACTCTGCTCCGAGTGAAGACCAGCGAGATCGATGGGGTGGACGTTATGGACGGTGTAGAGGGTGGGGAGATGGGAATTGGTAGGAGGGGATACTGTAGATGAGGGGGAAAACCGTGGTGTCGGGGAAACGAAGAAATTGAAGGGGTGGGAATTGATGAACTATAATTTAACTATTTGTATACAATGAAAGGGGACAAGTCTAATTGCTCTATTCTCTTTCTGTAGACGCTAATACTAGGTGCACAATGAACATGAGGGGGCAACTGACTCAGGATCTTAGCTACTCTTCTAGCAAAACAGTGGAAACGAGGGGTGGATTTGGTGAACCATTGCCGGCAGAGCATTCAAATTTAGCTTGAATTCATTGGTTTGGACCTCCCATGATAGGTATATTCTAAACGTTTTGACCATCCAGATCTAACAATGTCTAAAAACGCACTGGAAAATGTTCAGACGAATTGACAGTTAGTGCCAATAGTAGGAGGTGTAGCGCACGCGCACGATACTGGAATAATTGATCGTTCTCGAGAGTTGGGATGGACACTTCTTCGAACCTTTCTAGTAACAGAGACAAGGAGCTTGATGAAACAATGATGGTTAATGTTGAAACAATGGCTTGTCGATAGAAGTGGTGGAATGGTTCAAAGATTGTGGAAAAACGCAGTGGAAACAGCTATTCTCCTTCGGAAAAAGAAAGAACAAAAAACAGTTGAGATGATTGAATGCTTCCGGCCATTATTGCACTGTATCTCTAACTGATAGAAGGAATGTTGAAGCGAAAGATGAGAAGCCGTCAAGTGAAACCGTGCTGATAAGATCACAAGCGCAAACACTGCATGCCAACGAATTTCGACACGCTTTCCTTTGTTTAGAACCAACTTTAATCGATTGATTTCAGGATGTTTCTGTTTCTATTCCTCGCAGCAATAGACGGTGTGACGTCGTCTTCGTGCTCTTGTGACATCGGAAAGATGACCAGCAATGAAGGCACGACTGAAAAACAGTTAAAGGTGGCTCAAATTTAGGGTTTTTGTTAGTTGATTTCTACTACAATACTCCCAGGAACACTGGCTTGGAATATTTCCTAACCATCTTTCAGTTTGCACCAGTCACTTACACACAATCAGCGGATGGATGTAACCTGACAGTACATTGCACGGTCAGTTGAGCAGATGATTCGCAATTTGTACTAGATCGCACTCGGATCTAATCTAAACTTCCTAATCACTATAAAGATGATCAGGGTTGTTCGAATCTCGCCTTCGGGCTTTATTACTCCAGAACGGCTCAAGGAGATAGCCCTATTCTCGACCCATACAACTGGGTTTGAATTATTGTGATCACTCTCATGGGTGCAAATCACAGGCAAGCCTCGAGTTTCAATCTACAGCCGAAATCGAACTAAGTTCCATGGATTTTAAATATATGAGGTTTGATAATACAGATACCTTTTCAAACGAAAAACGCATCAGATGTGTTGATGATGATTGGATGGTGTATATGTCAGACAGTGATTATCTGGGACAAAACGATCCTAGTGGTGATCCCAATGACTGGGTCATGTACAACAATATATTATGCGTCCGTGAGTCGCTTTTAAAGATGTATTTTTTTCAAATTTAACTAATCCGATTCTCAGAACCTGATGTAACGTGCTCAACGACAAGAAGTGAGTCAAATATTACAGAGGGATCACGAAGGGCCTAGACTCGGGAGAGATACGGTCCTAGTGGTGGATTCTTTCGCAATATCATTTTATGCAATTATAGAAGTGAAATTAAAACGTTTAGTATCGACAAAAACCACAGTTACATCAGCAGCACCTGCGCCAACCAGTTCCGGAGTCGCAATTTCGGGTGAATAGATAATCATTTACAGATCTCAGAAACGCAGTTATACAGGTACGTACTGTAACTGCGGAATTTCGGATGGCTTATTCAACAACTGGGATCCTTCTGAGATCTGGGTGGATTTGATAATTATTCTCGATACTTCATCATCACTGGGCGACAGTTTGGAGGAGGTATTCTATGTATCTCATTAGAATTAATGTTCATTAAAAATTCGAGGCGAAATCCGCGCTAACTTCGTTCATTGCTCTCATGAGTACCGACACTACTGCTGAGTTTTACTCAAGAATCGGAGTTCTCGCAGCTTCGGATACGATTGAGGTTGGGTCTAAAACACGGAAATCTTTCAAGTTTAAATTTTCAGGTTATTTACAACCTAAACATGAGTTCCACGGCTAACCTCGATTGGGTCGAACCGCACATAGTCGACAGAATTGATGTCGGGGCGTCAGTTGAATTCTTTTACGGAATAGAGCAAATTGTTCAGAGCATTTCAAGCCGCTTTAAAAATGTTTGCTGATGGAGAAGAAATGAAATCGTATAGAGAAGATGCGAAACAGATCATCTATTTTCTCACGAACTCGGCTCCGTAAAACTTCATTTTCTGCTAATTGAAACATCGACTTTGTTCTAGAGGCGCCAACATGAATGGAGTGAACGATTTCAAAACAAGTGGAGGGATAATCATTGTCAATGGTGAGGTGTTTTCATCGAACTCCATCAATCTAGCCATCAATTCCAGATTTCATTTTGGAAGGAGATGTTGCCAATCCTGGATTGAAGAAACTAGCTTCGGATAATTTCTTCTTCACGGACCTCTCTGAGAATTATCTCCAAAACCTGGTCGTTCTTTGTGAAGGTATGTAGAGAGTGGAACCGTGATTCGTGAGATTCAAATGTTGTTTTCAGCCAATTGCTTTTGTGAACCATCAAAACACGCATTCAACGATGATGAAATCAGCCCAAGAACTGGAGCAAATCGTGAGAAATATTCCCACAATGCAAAAGTTTCGAAATATGCAGGTGGCTGCTTCCACCCTGTCAACAATGGAATTCCTCAACCACTAGCGCGAGAGACGTGTCAGAAGGAGGGAGGTGCGCTTGTCTCCATTCATGACCAAGAGAAGGAGTTTTTCGTGAGTAGTGGTACGTTTTAATTGGGACAATCATGAGCTCTCCCGCACTTTCCTTAAAAGTTATTGGTTTACATTCCGTTTCCTTTAGTTGTCTCCATATTTGGACCGAAGAAGAAGTACTGGATTGGACTTGAGAACGATGGAACTTCCTGGACTTGGGATGACAAGGTTTTCAGTTATCTTGACATCATAATATGAATCTTCAGTCCACCGATCCCTTCGCCGATTGGGATGTTGACCAACCTGATACGAACGATGGGAAACTACTCTGTGCTTACGCAACTCAGACCACAGGGCTGAATGTGCGATGGTGAGCTACAATATTGTAAAGATGAGGTTAGTAACAACACACACTCATTCAGGACAGCAGCAAACTGTGCCATCGGAGGAGCCATTTATGTTTGCGAAAGCGCTCCATGTTCCGCTGGAAACAAGAATTGCTGATTTTCATTTGTCGCATCTCCAATTGTTAAAGCATAAATTTGCCTATAAAGAGTGTTATTAATAACCATAGTCAAAGTTAACACATCAAGGCTATCTAATCCAGGTTCTGGGTACAGAAGGAACACATAAACAATCAAGCAGTCAAACATTATCAGAAGGCAAGGAGGCAGGTGTTGACAGATAATAAAAGATCACAACAACTGTACTTACCTGACTGATTTCTCTGTTGTCATCGAGCGACCGTTCGGTAAAGTATTAGTTCATGTAGATTATAAAATCACTTTTGATGTCTTGTGACACTAGCTTCCATTCGTTTCCAAGTTTATTACCACGTTTTATCATCATAACTCATTTCCGTCATGTGTTCACTTCCAACGATAAGAAAATACTTCTTTTGTTTTCAGCTCTATCTTCTCTCTACTTGTTTGACCAGCTGCTTGCCATGGCGGTTGAAGAGCTCACGTCCTTTTGGACATACTTTGTGACTTACTCAACTCTGATTTACTGCCTCGCAACTGTGATTATTAGCATTGTTATTCTGATTGTTCTACGTCGAGAGAAAACCTACGCGGACAATGCATTCTTCTCGATTTATCAGGTAGTATATTCTCAGTTTCGATTCCACGCGAAATCCTCATACTTGAAGGTGGCTCTTCTTAGCGACATCGCTTCAATATTCTTCAATCATATTTTCGCTGTTTTCCCCTCGCTCGGATGGTTCAACGAGTTCTACTCAACCCACGAAATAGTTCTGCCGGTTTGATCCTAATAAAAAAAGTTACTGGATAATTTACATTTCAGTTATTCCTCTTCTCCTCATATTTCACGCGAACAGTGGAAGGGTTTTCTAACATGGCCTTGTGCGTAAATCGAGCAACAGCTATAATATTCCCATTGTCTCACAGCACGGTAATCTCAGAATTTTTTTCGATAAAATTATCTGCATTCATTTCAGATTTGGAATCGAAGAAACCTCTCCATCGTCATTCTTGCTGAGCTTATCCTCGGGTTCGTTACCGGCGCTACATCATCGATGTTCACAGCGTACTGGAGGCGCTACCCCGGAAATAGGCTCTTTCCAGTGGTACAAAAAAGTATACGCCTTCTTCGTAATATAGCGCATCCAGAACGTGGAAACAGAGCAATTGAAGATGTTTTGGCTCCAAAGTTTCCTTCTTCTTTCATTTTGCGTTGCAATGTTGTGTTTGCTCTACCTTATCATTATCATTAAATTCAAGGCGCAGCTGAAGGTTTGGACAATGTTATTATAATCATAGCTTAATTTATCAGGAGTATCGCAGCCTCTCATCTGCTTATAATGCTCAATCAAAATCGAGAAACAACAAACAAGCCGCGCCACTCTTGTACATCTCAGTCGCAGTGATTTCAACAGAGGTGAGTGCTTTCAGAAAATTAAAAAAAAATTTCTTCTCAGATTGCCTACGCATGCTTCTTCTACTACTACTTCGTTGGATACATACAGTTTGGGGTGATATTCAATAGAATTTCAAATGATCTTCAATAATCAGTTCGTTAAGGTCGATTGCCGTATCTTCTTCTCGATTCTCATTGTCACCACCGATTTCTACTCCTCAATTCCATGTCTGTTACTCCTCATTTTCTGCAGTTCCGTGCGCAAAGATGTGCACAATCTGTTGAGGTAAGGAAAAGGAAACAAACCGAGTACCAAATTCCGAATCATGCCGATAATATTTTTTCAGGAATATTTGGCGTCGCTCGACAACAAGTTCGAGTGCAGTGCACAGCTTGAACAGTATCAAATCGAACCCCGAGCACCCTTGAGAGTAGGGTTCGATAAACGAGAAATTTCTCGCGAAAAAATCCAATTATTCTCGCCGAGAAATCTTTCTCATTCGAGAATTCTCGCTCGAGAAGAGGGCGGTCATTCTTGAGCGAGAAAAATATTCTCGGTCGACTTCTTGCGAGAATGGACAGATCTTCTCTACTCCCATTCTCCCCCCTTCTCGAGGCAGAGAGCGGGCGAACGCTGACCAATCGCCAAGCCACGAGAGGGAGGGAATGAGTGAGAGGGTTTCTCGCGAAAATTCTCGGCGAGAAATCATTCTTATTCGAGAATTCTCACTCGAGAAAGAACCGGTCAAAATCGTTAAACGAGAAGGAATGATTTTTCTCGTTTTTCGTCGAATTCTCATTTATCGAACCCTACTTGAGAGATATTACAACACGTGTTTTTACAAATAATAATGATAAATTGGTTGATTTCATCGTCCACTATTCGACTGAACATTTTGCTTATTCAACACTCCGACACAATGCAGGGCGATGAAAATCCGCAACACTTTAGCGTGGTGCCATCTCTCGATTCACTCCTAATCTAAAGATAACAGAGGAACAAGCGGGAAACCGACACATAAAGAGCTTATGAATTGATTATACGCTTTCTAAATTGAACGCTCTTTCGCCGGTCACACAGAAACGAAAGAGCGAGCGGTTCACGTAATCGGCTTGATCGCGAGTCTCATACCAAAAAGATAAATAGTTCGCTATTTAGAATTGAAGATGACGTAAAATTTGCAAAGATCAGCAAACAGTCAATTCGTAATGCTGAGGGAAGATTAGTAAGCGAAATAGGGTGAAACCGCTGCCGTGCGAAATATCAAGAGCGCAAGAGGGCGAGAGAGAAACGGTTACTAACCGTTGTCCTATAAAAGAGAGTAAAATGCTCTCCCATGGTCACTCGCTTTCGTTTGAACCACTGTGGTCTCAGCTAACCTTTCCATTCCCAATTTGCTAATTCTAGAATGAGGGCTCTGCTGGGCCTTCTTGCTCTTGTCGCAGCTTGCTCTGCCAACCACTGCGTAGACAAGCTCAAATGGTCAACGCAGGATGGGAGGATCATGGTCAATGGTGAGCACAACTTACCCTCTTTCTCGTTATAATGAGAACCTTAGCTCACGAATAGTCGGAATTCTTTTAGTGTTTGTACAGTGAGCCGTTCATCAATTCCGGGAAAATGCTATATTCGCATTTCCAGGCCAGCCCCTCGTCCTCAAGGGCATTAACTATTTCGGGTTCGAGACTGACACTCACGCTCCTCGCGGCATCTGGGATCACGATCTGAATGGCTTCTTGGATTTCATCAAGGTATGCCGGATACTGTTGCAAAAAATAAGAAAAAAATGGAAAACACCTGAGTATTCCCTTGCAGAACAACAACTTCAATGCGATCCGCGTGCCGTTCGCGCTGGAGATTGTTAGGTGAGGGCTTTAGCGCTCATTTAAAAGTGTAAAATTGCAAATTTGATAAGCAAAGGGTCTTTTCTCTTCAGGGACAACCCTCCCGCCATGAGCGTCCATTGCCATAAGAATGAAGGTCTCTGCGGACTGAGTGCCATGCGCATGCTGGACATTTTCATCGACCGGTGGGTAAAAAGCATAACACAGGTATCACGAGAGAATGTAGCAAAATCAACATGGTTGGGAACAATTTTTTTCAAACTGGTTGAAAATCAACCATACCATGATGGATGAGTGCCCTAGAGATAAGAATTCGTTGGACCTAGTCCAAATGTCCCAGAACCGGCTTTTAGGAAAATTCCGGCTCTGGGGCCGGTTCTGATGTTTCTCAGCTCTGAGTTGAGCTAGAGACCTGCAACCGGGCTCAAAATGTTCGCATTAGAATAATGAACATCTTTTATGTTGACGACTACGCTGACAAATGAAAAATGAAAAAGCTACAATCGAAAAACTCACTTTCACATACCTCGAAAATCACAAAACCGGCCATCAGAACCGGCCCCAGAGCCGGAATTTTCCTAAAAGCCGGTTCTGGGACATTTCGACTAGGTCCATCGAATTCTTATCTCTAGGGCACTCATCCATCATGGTATGGTTGATTTTCAACCAGTTTGAAAAAAATTGTTCCGACGTTGCTACATTCTCTCCTGACACGTGTGATAACGAAGAGAGTAAATATGAGAGTTCAGAGCCGCCGAACGCGGTCTTCTCATTATGCTGGACAACCATCGTGACAAATCCGACGACAACTCCGGAGGACACATCTCTCCTCCGCTGTGGTTAGTTCGCATTTCGATGGCTCCCGCAATTTCGTAAGGATACAAGTAGTTAATCATTCAAAAACATTGTGCAGGTACAATAACGAGCTGAACTACCCGGAGGACGAGGTTATCAGACTGTGGAAGACGTTGGTCCATCGCTATAGAAATAGGTGTGAATGCAAAAAAAAAATGAAAAAAAAAAAAATGAAAAATGTAATCGCAAATATTTGTTGTAGCTGGAATGTGTTCGCAATTGACCTCAAGAACGAACCGCATGATGAAGCGACGTGGGGCAGATCGAATAAGTATACGGACTGGAATCAAGGAGCCGAGAAGATGATCAATGTTTGTTTCAACTTTCTCATTTTCAAGCATCAGAATGAGGGAAAGGGCTTAGGAAAAGTCAATAATTGCAGGCTCTCCACGAGTTCTCCGGTCTCTACTTCGTCGGGGGCATCGAGTGGGGCGGAAGATTTGAGAACGCTGAACAGTTCCCGATCGAGACAGGTCACTTATCAGTTTTTTTTAGAAATTTATAATTCATATTTTGTAGGCCATCACCATCTCAACAACCGCGTTGTCTACTCGCCCCATGCCTACGGCCCTGACGTCTACGATCGACCCGAGTTCCATGTAAATTAGTAGTTAAATATCTCCAAAACATGAAGTGAATCAGGTCTCGGACGCCGATGGATACTCGAGCAATCTCGATAGAGTATACACGAAGAAGTTCGGATTCCTCGCAAAGCAGGGTCAGTTTAATTAGGACTCGGTCTATTACAGAAGATTAAATCATAACGTTATGTGATGTAAAAACAGGGCACCCAGTTGTAATAAAAGGAACTGAATGATTAAAATTATTGAATAACCTTCAGGAAAACCCGTTGTGATCGGTGAATGGGGTGGAAAGGCGATACCCGGAGGTCGCGATGCCAAGTGGAACAATTGGTTCGTCAATTGGATGAGAGACAACTGCATGACCAATAATGTGAGTGATTTACTGTTGAATCTAGGGCTGAAAGCAGGACACAAGTGCCTAGAATAACGGTGTGATGGCCTTCACCATAACTTTTAAGCATGAATGAGACTTTTCCTTCTCAGTTCTACTGGTGTCTCAACCCCAACTCGGGCCACACCGGCGGTCTTCTCGAGGACAATTGGAAGACGGCCGTCGGACACAAACTCGATCTCGTCAACCGCGCCCAGCCTAATCCCACAAAGTTCAAGGCGCAGCATGGGTGAGCTGACGCTATAGAGGTTTCTCTATGAAATGGATTGATTTCAGCAAGATCTGCATCACGAAGGGCAGCTTCCCGGTGGCACATTGCCAGCGGTCTTGAACGAGCTTTAATCTACCAACATTCGCAACATGCAATTGTTTATGTGTCGATTACAATAAATTTTTACGCATTTGCACTGATTAACGTACTGAAAGCATTCCTCACTAAGAGCCGGTTGAAACTCAATAGTTTCTGATGATTATAACGCATACATGTATACATTCTTATCGACACGTAAATAAATGAAAACCACCGATAACCAATCAAATATTCCAGTCGCCAATGTAGAATCGGACGTTGATAATATTCATCCTTGCATTTCCTCCATCGACGAAAGTGGGGTTGAAGTCGATTTTAGCCACGTGTTTCGTCTCCTTCTTAACGATGTACACGGAGCCATCGTGCATGAATGACTGAAAGATATTAATATTGTTGTTGTTGTTATTGTTGTTGTTGTTGTTGCTGTTGTTGTTGTTAT
This sequence comes from Pristionchus maxplancki, assembly GCA_900490775.1. Classification (NCBI taxonomy): domain Eukaryota; kingdom Metazoa; phylum Nematoda; class Chromadorea; order Rhabditida; family Neodiplogasteridae; genus Pristionchus; species Pristionchus maxplancki. The sequence continues at coordinate 301,151 of LS573071.1, read as the reverse complement.
TGTCGTTGTTGTTGTTGTTTTGTCCTAATCATAACTCGCCCCGAACTGCGGCTTTCTGATCTTGTGCTCGAGTAGGTGAGGCGCGAAGGGAATATCAGTGGACAGTCGCCAGAGGAACTCGAGGAAGGGAAAAGAGGGGTCGAGACCGTCCAGGAAATCCTGCAAAGGGTGGCGTTTGCTTTTCATAAAATGCAATAACTAAATGTCAAGTCTCACCTGAATCAACTCGACGACCCACTCCCTATTTAGCACTAGCGAAGGCGCGTCGAATGTGTGGAATTTGCAGAATGCAGGAACGATTGCCTTTGAAGGCGTGAAGAGGTGGGGCTGAAACGGAATTCGTTCGGGATTAGATTTCCTAAAACCCTCACATATACAGCATCTGGTTTACTGTCGGTAGTGAAATTTTCCAGTTTAGATGCGCTGAGATCGATTATGAATTGCTCGTTGAGAAGACCTGAATGATTATTAATTAAATTTCTTTATTGTATTTATTTATTACGACCTTGCGTCATAATCTGATCGGATCCAACAGTGTACACATGCCGAACTCCGCTCGCGCAAACGAACGAAGCGAACCTCAAATTATGCAATTTTATAGGAAAACGGATAATTACCCACTTCTTGCGATGGTACTCCGTGCAGTTATCGAACTTGACATTCTTCAAGTCGAGCAGGGCCGTCCCCTGGTCTGTCAATAGCCATTCTAATTTGGCGAGCGATTTGAGGTCCAGAACGAGCTGGAATCATGTTGTTACCCACTATTACGTATATCTTCGCTCACAGATTCCAGCTTGACAGTAGCCGCAATGTAGGTGCTCAGCACTTGTCTCAATGCATTCACCATCACGTCAGGAATGGGATCGGAATGATGCATTTTTCGCTGAACGATGATGTTGATAAGCAGACAATGTTGAATAAGTAACCTCATTGACATCCCCTCCTATGGATCTCTTCTCCACGTACTCTCCGTCCTCCCTCATCTCCACATCGTAGCGGAACCCGAAGAGTCCGTTACCATCCATTCTCGCTGGATGCGAGTGATCGTAGACGTTGTAGATGAAGGAGAAGCCTTTGGGGATCTGAAACGGGATTTTTTCGAAAATAAAAGGAAAACAACAACAACAACAACAACAACAACAACAATAGTTTTACCTGAAAGATGCTGAGAATGCCGCCCATCCACTTCTTCTTTTCTTCGCCTTCCTCGACGACGGGAGGAATGGCAGTGAAGTGGAACTGAAATGATGCAATTGTGCATTAGAGAATGCACACATCTCATCAGTTCGGTATTGAATTGTTGATGATAGTGAGGGAAATACCTGGTTCCACTTTTCCATCCCATCATCTTCCGCTCCTTCCCCCGGCGTCGGTCTCTTTGGAAGCACAGCGTCCTCGTCCTCACTCTTTCGCTTTTGACCCAGCATCTTATATGAAAATAATTTGTAAGAATATCAATAAAAGATTAGTGGAGCCATTTATTCAAATAGTAGACTGAGAAATGCGTCGATGGCCGACAAGGGGCAATCGATGCGACGAGATCCACTCACTAAGCTGAATGAACAATACTGGAAATACGTTGTAACGATTGGACTTGAGCTAACAAAAACAAAAAAAGAGTAACGATGCTCAAGAATTCAATCCACATTATTTTGAAATATTGGGTTTCCGCTTGGCGCTGTTTGTTTGAAATTGCGCAAGCGTCGGTGTTATTGACAGCCGCGTGAAGTTATAAACAATGGACTGATTCGAAAAGAATGACAATCGATTCGCCCTCAGTGAAAGAGTACGAACGAGCGCAACTTTCCCTTTCTAATAATTCATTGACCTTTTGCTTTGCTCTTTTCAGATGGTTACTATCAATCAAGGTCACGAAATCGGAGAAGATGGAATCGGTAGTAAGGTAAATCTATTCGAAAAGACGAATGAGAAGAAGTATCATTCATTCATTCATTTATTTCCGTTATTATCATTTACAATAAGTTGCATCATTGTTCAGGACTTTATCTCTCGCCTTCCCAATGATTGTCTCCTCCTTATCGGGCACCATTTACACAGGTATTTGACGATCTCTTTAATCCAGCGTCGCAAGATCTCGTTACCTAGATACATATACGATGATTTCAGAAGGGACATCGATCGTTTGATGAAAGTGAGCGGACGCTTCTATATGGCCATGAACGAACCGAGCATGAGAAGCATTAAATGGACTGGGGAGACCTTTTACATCTATCAGGCAAGCAATTCTTTCCTGAAACAGTGCTGCTTATTTCATTGAAGTTACCTTGGAAGTAAGCGTAAAACATCCTAAAAGTTGCGCCATTCATCACTATCATCATTACTTCTTTTTAATGTTCAGCGAACATTTGCAGATTCCAAGAGGTTTCGGATTCATGCGGTATTGTGGATACACTTCGAGCGCTCTGATTCAACTGATACTATCCGGACAGGAAATCAGTACAGTTATCAGCTGGAAGTGATGGATGCAGAGAAGAACTTCTATACGGATAAGAATCAATATAATGAGGAAAGATAAATCGAGACGAAGCCTTTCCTTTCTGAGGTGATATATCGAAAATTTCAGCATTAACTATTCAACATTACGTTGAAGCAATACTATCAAATTTACGTTTCAGCCCATGTATAAGCCAGAACAGGTTTGTCAGGATATGACCGTTCCTGAAATGTTTAATGAAGAAGTCGTCAACTTTCTTCGCACTCACAGCATTTCTTCAATCAGAATATCGAATGTCCTCTTTAATTATATTAAATATTAATGAACATGCAAAGAGCTGCATCTCAGATCCGAATTGATTCACGATTCATCGTGCAAATTGGAGCTGCTCTTCGAGGCAATTCTATCGATTCAATTGAGATACTTGACTCATCGTGCGATCAATGAATCGTAGAACAAATTGATAATTCACTACGCTGATGCACCCCGTATCGTTACTAGGGCACCTCCGAAGCCTTGGTTGGACACCCTCCAAGTTTCAGAATGAATTTATTGATACAAACAATTTCCAAGATCTATATGATTTCTAGCATGCAAAGGTGATTCTTTGATTGATCATGGTATTATGTTTTGAGAATCGGTTATGTATGTCGTCTTCGATTATAAATGTATTTTTACATGTCGACTTTAATTATACGAAATTTGACAAATAATAAAATGGAATACATTTTTTTGGTTCTGTACGGATATCGTGGCCCGAAGAGATTAATCTGAACGGGCCAGGATAATCTGAGCGGGCCACGATAATCTCATCGGGCCACGATGTCCGTACAGAGCCACCTTTTTCCAACAATTCCTCCGTTTTCATGTTCGTCGCAATGGAAATGAGACCCATTTTTTTTAGTTTATGACTATGTTTAGCTCGATCCCCTAGATAAAACTTGTGGATCCACTAGAGAAAACGTCAGTGGTTCCCACGAGGAAACCATCCTTCTCTGCACTTGTACAGGAATCTGCGTGACTTGGATAACGCGTCTCTTCTACTTTTTGAATGCTTGCTCTCTTTGTTTGTAATTTTTAAGCTGTTCGTTTCCTTTTTTTGATCTTTCGGAGCTTTGGACCCGTGAAGTTTATACGCCGCCATCAAACTTATAATTCGTCATTATGTTTGCAATTACTGTCCTTTTGTAGACTAAAACTAGGCAATTCACATAGGAGCAATTGCACATACCCGCCTTTTCACAAAGTCTGCTGAAATAAATACATGATAAAAGATTTAATGTAGCATTTTGTTTGAATTCAGAAGGTAATTGACAGCCGCGTGAGTAATCTCTCCAAGGCATCAGATGATTTCAATATGAGTTCATTTCAGTTTTGTTAGTAGCTTATTGATCGTCGTATATTATTTGTTCAATTTTTATTTAATATCGCCCTTCTCAGATGCTTTCATCGTCTTCGACGAGAAACAAAAGAATTGATAAGAAGACGTCTGCAAAAGAATTGAAGCAGGAGAATAAGAGGCGTGCTGAGAATTCTTCCGCGACAATGGCTAGTGCTTTCAATTATGTTCAATGAATCCATTTTCAGGATTGGATTTCATCTCTTCCTGATGATTGTATCCTTCATGTAGGCAAATTTTTGCTCCGGTGTGGTTCTTTATTAATTACATGTTTTGTGTTCAAACCCAAATCAATACTGTTGTAACCCCTCATTGCAGAAAGGAGATTGATCGATTGATGCGAGTGAACCGACGATTCTATGGAATAATGAACGAGCCCAGTATGGGAAGAATCAAATGGATAGGAGAGACTCTTTACATCTATCAGGTGATTAATTTGGCATTGAAAAAATAAAAATAAAATATTTTTTCTGCAGACAAAAGGTGGATACAGTTTCAATCTACACTGTAAAGATAGTACGGAAAAAGTGGAAGGACGAAAGGCGAAAAGTCATAAATTCACGTATGAAATGGACATAATTGATGAGTGAAGGAGCAACTCTATTTCGATAGCAGAAAACATAAAAGGAAGGCCAACCAAACTGCACAGCTAAAAGAGGTATTTGATGTTCCGGTAATTCATTTCATTATTGCTTTCTTTTTTCAGACAAATTCAGTGCACGCTAAAAAGCACCATCGAAAAATCGTTCCCGAAAGATTTTGTGGAGAAATTGAGAAATTTCTTCAAACACACAGTGCTAAATCACTCTATGTATTTAATGTATGTTCACTTTTTTATTTCACTACATATTCCGACAATTTACTTTACAGATTCATATCAATGCTGTCACTTTGAAGCACCTGAATGCAGCAATTCAATTTGAAATTAAAGAGATAAATTTCGATAAAATATCCTGCGATCGAATTTTGAACGATCTTCACCATAGGTGTTTTTGAAAGCTTCACCGCGAAATATATTTTCTCTGAATTTCAATGTTTCAGCTTGGCGGATTTGATTGAATCGTCAAAAATGTTCCACATGCAACGCTCTTCTGATCTTCTCCGAAAAACTATTTTCAATGAAAATTTGTTACAAATTCTGCATGGATCGAAGCTCAGTCACTTTCAAATTTCAGCAAAAGTGAGAGAACATCATGTAAGTAACAATGCATAGTTTTAATGGTTGTCTACCGGAACAACATTTACAGTCGGCTCGATTTTCCCCTTCTAAATCGGTTCTGCCACTCCTCTTGCAATACAATGTGTTCTCTCTGCCATCGATGGTTCTCGATTCCTCGTGGATTGTCGAACTTCTAATGGTGCCTTTTTATCCATATTTTTCATGCATTCATTAATCACAAATCAAATTATTAAGATGTTTATCGAAAGCAAAGAAGATATTACGGAATCATCTCAATGGAGAATCGGATTGGATCGAATAATAACTACTCGAGAGATATCACAACAAATAAACGAGGATTATAAGGTTTGAAACAATAGGTATCCGATGAAATAATATTTCAGTATGTTTTCATCAATGAGATGCACCGCATCACTAACATCAGAAGTGGAATCTCGGTGAAATTCGATTTGTACGATCTTCCAGTGACTGACGATCAAAGATTCTACTTTATTGATCTCGTATTTTGTTCTCGAGAACCTAGAAGGACTTTAGCATCGCAACCATGCCTCCGAAGTGATGATTGGACTCTATCCGAGCTTCAGAACTTTATTATTTATTCACATGATCTAATTGAACTCTAGCACGTCTAAGCAGATTGTTTGTTTCATGATCATCACATTATTTTTAAAAAAATTCATCAACTCTAACTATACGGAAAATATCAAATAAAAAGGACGGCGGAATACACTGTTTGCACAATTTCTCTGTTTTTATGTTCGAAAAATAAGACTTCGCTTCGATTACCTAATTCTCATTCGAATTCCTTCCTTTGCCTATCCGTAACTACTCTCTTCCTCACTCCGATCCTCTGCAAAAAGGTGTGGCGGCGCGCGCTTTACGGAAAGTGAAAGGCGCCAAGTGGATCTATTCAAACTCCCAGCTCTCTCGTTCCCTTTGCGGCACTAGAGACTGGGAGAGAGGAGGAGAGTCTCTTCCTCAGAGCAGTGTTCTTGTTCCCTCAATCTTGAATGGTCTCTTCCCAGGTAGACAGAGCTAGAGAGTGCGCGAAGTGGATAGAGTCGCACCTTTGAGTGGCACCCTGGATGCTCATTATTACCGCTCGCAGCTTTTGGCAAGAAGAAGAACCGTTACTGAGGAAAGGAGGTGTGAACTGGTTAGGATTCGCCGCTTGATTTGAGCCGAATGCCCTAGTAACGATACGCGGTAGATCACGGTTGGTTCCTTCAGTGAATCATCAATTTGTCCTTCGATTCTTCGTATGCAGTCTACATGACGCATGTCCGTGCTAAATCGGATCCTTCTTTATGCATTAGCACCATCTTTTTTCAGGAAAACCTGCACTCAGAAGCTAAGTATGTGTTTTGTGGTGTATCCGGTTAATTGTCATACAGCGCAGGGCAATGTGAATGGAGGACGGAGGGGAGAGAACAGTGGGGGATTGTTATTAGCTCCCCACTGACACCAGACTGTCTCTCAGTCGCGCGTGCGATTTTGAACTGATCGTATCTGAATGATTTCGTACTCATTAAAATCTGCTGGCAGCTGGTTAGAAATTCTTGCCCCACCTTGCATTCATCGAAAAAATGTCTCCGTTGTTCTTCCATGGTTGATTCTATAGCTCGTATTCCATGGTATCCATGGTTGCATAGTTGATTGAATAGTTGATTCTACTGCTCGCCGATCAGACTAGACGAATTGGCATCCTACCTAAGCTTACTGCCACCCGTATAGCAACTCAACCCCAACTCTTTCTGGTTTGATCCACCAACCTCCCCAATTACGCTTATCAATCTTCCCTATCACCCTCCTTTACTACTACTATTCAATCCAAGATTAGTCCACATTCACTGTTTGATTCCTTCCGGAACTCTTCTTCCCTTATCAGTCGAGAATCTCTCTTTGTTCTTCCCCGTCTCTGCCTCTCTCCTCTTCGCCCGCTCTCTCGCCCTCTCTACCACTGTCCTGAGGACACTCAATCGACAATGTGTTTGTCTGACCTCTAGATCTCGAATCAAGCCACAACACTTCAGCCGCCCCCATATCCATATCTGATGCCCATTAAGGGAGAACTCAGCCTGTCTCCAGATCTCGCATAGTTCAGACGATTTCGTAGTTAATTCGCGCTGGTCACTAGTTGGGATCCCCCAGAGCCCCCCCCCCCCTCTAGCTATATCTCCGCGTGTTTGTCGACTCTTGTAAGAGGGTAAGGAGGGGAGACATCCCTCTAGAGCTTTTGTAGATCTCCCTCTCTCCATCCATCGGTATTCCCTCTCATCGATTCCCATTATCTCTTCGTCCTCGAGTCTTTTAGTGCTCCGAGATTCGCCTCCCGTGTCCGACTACGGAAGCACTTTAGCCTATTCTACGCCTTTCGCGAAGTTTTTGCGAGGTCAAAATGTACGAATTGTCTTTGGGATCCGCACGTTCTGGTCGTTGAACACCTGTTTCACCATTTCTTCTTCTTATTTTCGAACATAATCTTGTAAAATGAAGCATTGTTGCCTCCGTTGTCCTCATTACAGTTCGACTAGCTTCTACACTACCTGTATTTTCCATGATTTTGTTGGTCTGGAGCTATAAAATACAATGATCTGGAGTGGATTTCGAATCGCCGGTTCGCGCGAATCGGTTCGGGCTCTTTCTAGGTTACTGCATTCCTTCATCTTCCCTATCTGTCTCCAGTTATCTCGATCGAGAGAGTGGGGCGGCTTTTCCCCCTGTGAACTGAGTTCCCCATCGAAAGTGAGAAGATTCGCTCACTCGGGAATGCTCTCCGTTATTTTGCCTCCGTTTTACTGCTTGTCCTTTCTTGTGCTTAATTTGCTAGCCTGATATCGCATGTCATGTTCATCCAACTTTTAATTGGTCATCAAGACAAATAAGTAATTCTATTCCTCCTCTGATCGCAAACAGCTCGTTTTGCTGCATTCAGTGATTTCGTAGGGTTTAGTGGCGCTAATTCTCTATCAATCACTGCCCAAGTGGGGCTATAATCGGCCATCAACCCTTTATTCCCTCATTAACGCGCATGTAAATTAGCGCCGGCCACCCTTCCCTCAGGGTCGAGTTTGCATGGGTTAGCGCAATCGTTTCATTGTCCGTTTCGAGCTTGGAATTAGAGAAGAGACTTTAGCGAGAAAGCATGGGCTTTGAGGAGAGACCACGATGGAAAGCAACACTCATAAGAGGGCGAAATAGCGCCCGATTGAGGGAGAATTAGTGCAGAAAGTAGAGATCCGCCATTGCGATAGCCGCTTTCTCACATCCTAAAACTGTGTGCGGGTGACTTACGACGTTGTCTTTGTTTCCGCGTTGAATATTGATTTTTCTCGCTATTTTATGACTAGAAACTCCCTAATTTTCCGAATTTTCTTCATCAAAGTGTCCTCCAAGTCTGTAATTAATAATATTGGCTACTTTGCTTTTATCATTGTTTTCTCTTTGATCGATTGCGGTCATGCCCCAATCACTCAGTCGTATCAGCGCGCGATTGCGTAAGAAGCCGATGAGTTTCGCTAAGCCGCTTCCCGATTTCTGTGTCGGCTACTGAAAGGTCAAACAATCTCGATCGTCCCCCGGAAGGATCGAAGAAGGGGAAGAGACGTGAGACGAATGGAGAGAGATTAGGGAAGGTACTCTTGAAGGGAGGCAGAGACGGGCGAGAGAGCAAGGAAAATGGAGAGAGACAGCCTCTGGGCACTCCTAAGTGATTTGGACAGAGAGGGGGAGGAGTGGGCAATCAGACTATCTCAAGTGATAACCTACTACGATTGTGCCCGATGATTGATGGCTTGTTATTGTTGTTGTTTTGCAACTGTAAACCAATGTGATATTGCGTTATTCCTATCCAACCTCAGCCTCGATTATTGATCTCGCTCTTCAGATTTGGGCTCGCACCGATTTTGGAAATCCGATCCACGGTGCTTCAAGTGCGCACAAAAGAATCGCGCGCACTCGCACTCTTGAGGCTCGTTGGGCTATTCGAGAACCATCCAGAATATGCCCCAGGCGCCAGCTTTGACTCTGCCATTATTTTTAATTTTGCCACTATCACTGATTAACTGCCATTCATTTGTTTCTGATGCGACCCCTATTATTGATATCACCAATCGCCAGCTCATTCACTCCCCCCATCGTTCATCCAGCCAGTTTATCTCCTCATCTTCCTCCACTCATCTCGCACAGTTCGCTTCCCTATCAATCCTCTCACTAATCAACAGCGTTCTCCAGTTCGTTTTTGCCTCCTCCCAATCCCTCGACCATTTCGATTTCCTCCCCTCCATCTCTATGGATATTCGAGACGATATCTCGATTTGCGATCTTCCCTCTCTCCTTCTTTCTTCCAATTGACAACCGTTTTCTTCCAGAGGGAAGAGCGCTATCTCCTTCTCCCGGTCAACTTTCACTCAACCGTTCCAAATTCGACCTGCTTGTGAGCGGGTTCACTAACGGAAGCGCCATAACTCGATCCGCCAAGTGTTTTGTTGTTATTTAATTTTTTTTCCTCTGGCAAGACACCTAGGCAGTCATTGCAATTTGCAAAACGGTGCTCGCTAATTCCCGTCTGTCATGTTGTTCGCCACCTTTTTCCTGAGAGAAAGCACTCATAATCTCCCCTTCTTTTGTTCTCGCCGATCCTTGCAAAACAGGAGACACTTGCTCTTCTTCCGGACACTTGCTTGTGGCACGTCTCGCCTCGCCTTTTTTGTTTATCGAGTGAGTTAATCCTGATGTCACTCCGCAAGGTCCGAGAAATCACTGTGCCTTGTTTCCTCTGTTCTCTGCTTTGTATCTTATCTCCTGCTTATCGCAACGTACCAGTCATTTGCCATTCTGACAGAATGGCAGAATCTGAATCCTTTTTCTGATTTGTCGATCACTGTAAGTGACGATTTGCGAAATACATGGACATCATCAGGATTTCAAAGGAGTTCCGAATAGGGAACAGCCCCACCATGCTTGAACCTCTTCCGGTTACCTCTGTTCGCCCCTGCCCATCTCCCCTCCTATAATCCTCCCATTGTTCCCACACGAGTTGGCCGATCGGAGAACGCTCAATGGCTTCTCTGAGCGTTCTCACCCTCTCCATTTCACCTGATCTTTAGCTTGCTCTGACCATGAGCCTAGTGTTCATGCTCCCTGTTTCTTTCCTTCGCGCACTCTCCTGTTCCTACTTGTCGATGGACCACCTGGGGTGAATTGTATAATCAACTACGATTGTTGCGAAGATTCAATGGTGTTGTCCGCTTCAATCCTGTACTTGCGACAAGGTATCCAATCTTTTCTTTCACAAGTACAATGAATATTGAGATCACTACTACGTCTAAATGCCTATCCAATCGGCCCTTAGCTCGCAATTCTTGCTATTCACAAGCTCTCGATATTATGCTCGAGAACTTTCGCTTTCCCTCCACATCTCTCGATATTGTCTTACGACTCTTCTCTCCATTCCCTTTCATAGCCCATAACCAGTGAAATCCTTTCGACCTCGAGCGAGATCCTCATTCATTTCCACTCACTTTTTGCATGCCGTTTAGCGCCTCGCGCGAGTCCAAGGCCTCCTTATTGACCACCGCCGCTCTTCGTGATTTATAGTCAGTCCGCGGTTCGCAATTACCGTAATACTTCAGATCTACCGTATCCCGCCCGCTCGGCGCTCGGTCCCATCGCGAATGAGCCGGCGGAGGGCACCCAGCCTGCTGCTGCAGGCTACAGTATGCCTGCTCTTATTGACTTCGAGTACGGTAGCAGACGATAACTCGATATTATCGATCGATGACGTCAAGTTGGCCTGCCCCGAGGGATGGACGAAGCAGGGGGCAAAGTGTCTGAGGGCCATTGCAAGGGAGGCATCGTGGAGCAGAGCGCAGCAGTACTGCGAGAGGTGGGTCGGAAAAAGATATTTTACTGTTTCAATTTGATTGCCATCATCAGTCAAATGAGCGTGGCTACTGAATGAAAGATTTGTATAGAAGCTATGTTCGGACTCTTCGTTGCTAACTCCTTTTTCAGTCGCGGCGCGTTTCTCGCGCACATTGAGTCTCCTTCTGAGAACGAGGCACTCGGAGCGGAGGTGCTGAGGGATCCCGAAGTGTCCGGACGAAGCCTGTTCTGGATTGGACTGAGCACTGATAAGTATGCTCCACCTTTCTACGCCAATAGTCGCTACTAAAAATCTGCAATTCGCTTGATTAGTACGATTCGCAACCGTTTGAGCTTGAAAAAAGAGCAGAGTCAACTATTTTTGCAGCTCGGACCGCGGTGTGTACCACTGGTCGGACGGCCGTGCAGTCTCGCAGTACATCGGATTCTGGGCCATCGGACAACCGGAGGAGGCCGAGGGAGACTGCGTGTCGGTCAGTGGTCTTTGATCTTTCTCAAAACTACGTGTTCCCTGTCGAATCTTTCACATGAACTGTCAATAATGATTGATCTTTGATCTTCCAGGTTTCCCTCTCCTCATCTCCTCTCTGGTCTCGTGCTCCGTGCGCTCAATTACTACCATTCATCTGCCAGCAACCAGCGTGTGTCGAGGGTGAGTGATCTTTGATCTTTGGGGATTGAAAATAGCTTCTTCTTGTCTGTTGTTTCATCTGCCTTGGCCCTAAAGTGACTGCTGATCTGCTTGTTGCAAGCACAATTTACTACCATGTTCACATTTACAACTAGAAATGCTCTAGCTGTTCTACTGTCGTGTCCACTTTTCAACTAGGACAAGACGATATTCCCCGTCTCTTTCTTGGGGTTTATTAGGAATTTCCGTGTTTATGAAGCGCGGCGACGATTTTATGGGAGACGAATGGGGAGAGAGGTGACCTTTTTATGAATCGAGGAGGGGAGGGTCGAATATTTGGGGACACTAATACTAGGGAGTTACTCCTTGATCTTTGATCTTTGCAGGTTCGAACTTCTGTCGCAATGGCAAGTGCTCCTCCATCACTGACATCTGCAATGGGAGAGATGAGTGTGGCGATGGGTCGGATGAGGAGAACTGCCCTGGTGAGAATGTGTTTTGGCGATGGAAAGTGTGACCTTAGTGCAAAGCCTGAAACATATTTGAAAAGCGATGGGACCGGATTGACATGAATTCACATTCCAGGAACACCCTGTCGTGCACATTTCAACACACTCACTGGAACCATCGTTTCGCCAGGACATCCAAGTATGATTTTATCTTTGTTTTATCTATCTATCTTTGTTTTATCTTTGATAATTGTTGCATTTTTTAAAGTTTGTTGACTTCTCATTCTTTTTTATTTCCCGGGGAGACCCAAGATACCCTTTTAAATCAATAACTGGTAGATCACTACGGCCCTGCGGAGAGCTGCCGCTGGATCGTCGAAGTGCCCATCAACATGAGGGTTGAGGTTGGTTTTTAAAATGTTTGTTTTTGACAAGATTCACGAAAAGACACTGCATACATTGCACTCTGTCGAATTTTGAATGCATTGTGAAACACATTCGAGTAAGTCTTTTTGTTGCCGTAGTGAAAAAGGGAAGAGATTACTAGCTTCTCCTTCAGCTCACCTTCGATGTCTTCGACACCGAACCAGCCGCCGACGTGGTCACCATCTCTGATGGACTTCCGTCCTCCTCCTCAACCAACTCATCGCTCCTCCTCGCAACCCTGTCTGGAAATAATCCTCAAGAGAAAAAGTTTACGAGGTACGAAGGATGAGGATGGTTTTGTAGTTAACTTTGAAAACGAAATTCGAAAAAGGAAAAGTTGATCTTTGATCTTTCCAGCACGGGCAACGTCCTCACCGTCGCCTTCCGAAGTGATCGATCGGTGCATGCGCACGGATTCAGCGCGAGTTGGAAGGCTGGTGAGTCATTCAACAGAGATTAAGTAGATGTGCAAGCTAAAACCTAGGCGTTAGACATAATTTATTGTTTCTATAGAAATGCAGAAGATATTGCAACTTTCTGCGCCTATTGATCTTCAAAGACGTTGTGAAGCATAGTTCACCTGTAATGGTGCGAACAGTGTCGACGTCTAGACCATTTTTCTCCTAGATAAATCGTCTAGACGGTCTACTCTAGACGAAAATGAGGGGAGTCTTTCCCTCTCCTTCTCTCCTCTCTTTTTGAGGGAGAGTGGTCAAATCATTCGCGAATTCACTAGTCGATCGACCAGTCTCCCCCAAGATGAGGGGAGAGAAGGAGTGGGAATGACTCCCCTCATTTTAGTCTAGAGTAGACCGTCTAGACGATTTATCTAGGAGAAAAATGGTCTAGACGTCGACACTGTTCGCACCATAATAGAATATTACTCCTTTGCAGTCCCCTTCGCCTGCAGTGGTTCGCTCACCGCTCAGTCCTTCGGCCAACTTCTCTCCTCACCCTCCCACCCTTCACTCGCCCCTCGAGGCATCGAGTGCGCTTGGACGGTCACCGCGCCTGCTGGGCAACTACTGACGTTGAGTGTGAGTAGCAACTTCTTGACCTACCTACCGCAATCATAAAAAATGGTGGGCAATTTGTAAACTAATGTGAACTTTATGTGAGTGTAGCGTGCATGTTGAGTAATCTTCTTCCACTGTTGGCGTGAGAGAGAGAAAGATTTCTAAACCCCGCCACGGTTGTTAGGGTGAGAGAGGCGAGGCAATCATCAGCAGCGTGGCGCAGTGGAAGCGTGCTGGGCCCATAACCCAGAGGTCGGTGGATCGAAACCACTCGCTGCTAGTTATTTTGCCGCATTTTTCTCTTCTTGGAATTTCTTTTCTTTTCGAAAATTACGCCCTTTAAAGCTCTTTTTTCAGTTGGAGGACCTCGACGTCGGTTCCTCGTCCATGGAAATCTACGACGGACCCACCGCCTCGGCTTCCGTTCTAGCCCGATTCGGGGCCGGGAACGAATCCAGCCTGGACCAGGCGGTCTCCTCTGGTCTCGAGCACCTCATCTCGACGTCCAACAGCGTCTACGTCGTATTTCGCGCGTCGAGAGCCGTCGATGTCGGCCGGGGATTCAGTCTGAGCTACAAGAGAGGTGAGGTCTGCACTCTGCGAATCAGATGTGTTTCAGCAAGGCGCTATTAGTAAAGAAGACCGTTTCGGTTCAATACGTGGACGTAGAATTTTCCAAAAAATTCATTTTAACAAAAGATTTCCCCAGGCTGCGACATTGTTGTCCGTCGTCCTTTCGGCGCCCTTCTCTCTCCCGGAGCCTCTGGTCGTCTGCCCTATCCTGCTGGTGAGTCTCAATTTCAGTTTTATTCCGTGATAATTTCGCGACGTATTCAACTGTTCAATTTAGATGATTGCACTCACGGTTTCTGGCTACCCTAACCGAGGAGAGACATTGCTAGATGATAGAGGCGAAAGTTCACTTGATAATCATTCATAGGAGCCGACTGCTCGTACACGATCGAACTGCCCGATGCCTCGCCTGACCACGCCCTTTCTCTGGCTGTCGAACACTTCGACCTGGCCGGCAATGACTATCTGCAGGTTTGATCCTTGACATTTCATTTCTTGTGAGTAACACTCAGATGTCTCTGAAGGAATGCTACGAGTAATACGATGTCTGATGGAATGTTAGTGTAGATCTAGCGGATTACTTAGTGATGATGCAATCATCCTCTCCTTCAGATCTTCGAGGGTTCCTCAAAGGGCTCCCCACTGCACGACGGAGAGGGATTCACGCAGAGCGCGAGACCGCCCAGACAGGTTAGAGAGACTCGCTCGATTTAGCATTCAGAGTGATAGGCCAGTGACGCGAGGTTTGAATATGTTTCACGATGTCATTAGATTAATCATCGGAGAAGTGGAACAATTCAGTCTTTGAGTACCCGTTTATATACTCCTATTACTTGAAACTTCTAAAAGATAAGATATGGCACGAGAGAGCAAAAGGGGACATTTCTTCAGATGACCTGTCGTCAATCTCGCGCCCAGCTGCTCTTCCGATCCTCGGGTGTACGACACTCGAAGCACACCGGATTCAACGTCTCTTTCTCGACCAGTGAGTTGCCGTTTACCAACGAATATGAACTTCCCTAGACAATAATTTCGAGTTATTCCAAAATGCTCATTTTAGACTGTCCCGCACTCATCAAGCCCTCTTCTGTCTCGCTTTCGACCAGAACGACGACTCAGGGAACCAAGGTACGGTAATTGATTGCGAACTGATTATGATTACGCCATTGCAGGTCACTGTTTCCTGCCCGAAGGGATTCGAGTTCGTCACAGGCCGCGGGGTTTCCTTCTCGACGACCTGCGAGAGGGCGGGCAGATGGAGCGAGCCAGTAGTACCCGAGTGCCAGCGTGAGTTTTTGATCAATTCGGAATTACTGTCAAACACTCTACTGAATTCTTCTGAATCTAAAATGTGTTAATTGAACAATACAGTGAATTAAGAAAGTGCAAATAAAATGTGTTTCAACGAGACTTATAGAGTGAAAGTAATCCTGCGCGATCGATTCGAGTATAATTCCATTTTTTTAAAAATAACTGATCAAACTGCAGCCGTCTACTGCTCTCCTGTGCCGCAGATCGCCAATGGATTCGCTGTCGCGGCGACGAACACTACCTTCGGAGGAGTGGCGAGGTATCTTATCCGTACTCCTGAACAAACTACATACTACATGCTGTCAATACTACATTAATGCAATATCCGAACTAGGGCCGCCGTGCTTGCGAATCCGAGCAACATTATCTTTGTTTAACGCATCCATGTCTACTGCATGATATTGGAACGTCGTTTGTGTGCCGCAGAGCGAAATAGCGTTTACAGATACGCCTGTTACGAGGGCTTCTCGTTCGAGTCGGGCAGGAAAGCGGAGGAGATCCACTGTGGAGACGAGGGAAAGTGGGGAGACCTGCCGGTTTGTAGAGGTATGCGCATTTGCTCTTCTGATCTGTTCAATAACTACGCTATCAATAATATCAAATATCTCGTATCGCAAACTGACCTTATTTCTAGCCGCCTCCTGTCCTCCGCTCGTACCCTTCATACACGGCGATCGATCGCTCGCTTTCGGGGATGGATCCGGTTACGGTAGCGTCTATCGATACGAGTGCGCGCCGGGATTCAGACGGTAAGCTACAGTACCTCAGTTCTATCGCTAACTGACTCTCCTTCCAGAATGGGCGCCGCAGCTCTCCTCTGCCAGAACGACGGCCAGTGGAGCGTCGCGCAGCCGACCTGTGCTCGTGAGAAATAATGTTATTCTAATAAAAATTGCATAGATAAAACCGAATAGCGAGGGATCAACGGATCTTGCACAGCCTGTGAAACTCAACTTATTGGTTTTTCATCAGGCCTGGAGTGTCCCTCCCTCCCTCGCATCTCCAATGGTCGTCTACTCGTCCAGAGACCTTTCCTCTTCGACCAATCGGCCCAGCTGATCTGCAATGACGGATTCGAGCCGGATGGAGTGGCTGAGGTGCGTACTTTATCTTTAGCTTTTCAAATCTATGTTTGCTATCAGTATGGGCCTATTTTTATTTACGGTGCCTGTCGATTGCAATAGATATTATTGTTCAAAGTCCATATTTACTGTCCACATTTCCCTTGATCGTGATATTTCAAAATTCTTCTTTTCAGGTGCACTGTCTGTCCAACCAAACCCTCTCGCACGTGGCCAAGTGTGTGGACATCGACGAGTGCGCGAGGGGAGATGCAAAGTGAGTAAATCTGCCTCAATTTAGTTTCACGCATTGCTCAAATGTCTCGCCTGTATTTCACAGTGATGGATTGTAGTGTCATTTGGTTAAAAAATCAACTTTCTCTCAGATGCGACTCTGCCTCTACGAGATGCTCTAATAGGGCAGGAGGATACTCCTGCGAGTGCCTGAAGGGATACCAACCGGAGCTCGGTGAGCTACTTTTTAGGTGGATCAAAAGCTATTTTATTCATTTCGTGCAGTAGGGGGGGGGGTAGTTCGTTTTGAGGAATTGAGTTCTTTTCTTCTCAGGCTGTCCCACTCCCTCCTCGCTCTCCACCGCCCGCATCTCCGTCTCATCCAAGGCTCCCGGACAGCAGTTGTCATCAGGTTCAGCCTATATTACAATCTCTTTTGGCATTTATTCGCATTGAAATAGCTATAGACGAACGCATTTTCGAAACAGGCGTTCTGAATCATGAATCCCTCTCAGCCTCCTCCTGGTGCGCGTCCCCCGACGACGACGACCGTCTGATGCGCCTGCACTTCTCCTCCCCGATGGTCGTCGAGAAACTGCACTTTGAGAGGGAGTTGGGCGGATTCCCCACGGAGGTAACAACAACAATAACAATAACAATAATAATAATAATAATAAATTCCAGATAGCGATCGCCTTCTCGTCCGTCGACGGCATGCCTCTGAAGGCGTACGGAGAGGGCAACAAGACCGTGTTCACGATCAAGGTTTGATTGACTTCTACCCTATCAAATAATGAATGCACAAGTGAAGAAGTGCTTTGAGAATACTCTGAAACATAACTGAATGCACTTCAGAACGCGGCGTCGTCTTCAGGAGGCTATCTAGTACTACCCAAGCCAATCGAGGCGATCACGCTGGAGGTATCTCCCTACTTCCTTTCAGAACACCAGCTGGCGATTAGGAAGCTAAATAAATCGAATTCTTTCCAGCTCGAGCTGCTCTCCTACACGGGCACTCCCTGCCTGAAGGTGGAGGCACTCGGCTGCCATCGACTGGCCTGTGCCGATGTCAATGAGTGCAAGTGCGTCGTTGTCTTCTTCTTTTTCTTCACTTCCTTCTTCTGATCTCTGCGTGGCAAAAGTTCCAATGTTTCTTCCCACTCAATCTAATTAGATATTAGCCGGAACAACAAAGTGTTGTCTAGCTAGTGATGATGCAACCCCTCCCATTCCAGGGACAACAATGGCGGTTGTGAGCAGATCTGCGTCAATTCACTGGGCGGACACACTTGCTCTTGCAGAGTGAGTGATCTATGATCTTCCATAAATTGATCTTTGATCTCTCCTCAGGACGGCTTCGATCTCTTCACAGAGGACGGCCAGGGCGGCTTCCACATCAGCGAGGGAGAGAGTGGCAAGCAGAGTGGGGATGTGTATCGGTCAGTGAAAAGGAACTTTTTATGAATCGCGTGGATACGGATTATTGAAAACCATAGCCTGCCGAAGAAATGAATGAAACGTAACCGGTGCAATTTATATGGCTGAAATGTTCATGTCGAAAAAGGAATTAAACGTGAAGAGAGAATCTTTCTAAAATAGTTTCCCTTCCAGTCTCCACCAATCGTGCATCCCTCGTGTCTGCCCTCCTCTCTCCTCTCCCTCTCATGGTCTGCTCCTCTCGACGAAGAAGGCCTTCGCCTTCCCTGATGTAGTCAGATTCCAGTGCGAGTTCGGGCATCAGGTACACTACTTGGCTCTTACATTTATCACTCTGAATACGCAGGAAGTCGCAAATCAAGAACTGACACTCATCAAATTTCCAATTTAAAACTCAACATTCCAGATGTTCGGTGCCTCTCATCTTCGTTGCGGCGAGGAGGGAGCATGGAATGGCACCGCGCCACGATGCGAACGTAAGTTTATCGTTTTGTAGAGGTACTCAACCAAGGATTGCGAATAACCGTGATCGTTGCCATAATGATTGGAGTGAAACTCAACAGAACTGAAAAGTTTCGAAAATGCAATAAATCAAATCCACCTTGTTCAGCGGCCCTCTGTGCGGGCGTCGCTAACAACACGGAGATCGGCCTCTTCGTCTCTCCCGACGTCGAGGTCGTCGCCTTCGGGGAGTCAGTGACGGTGCACTGCACGCAGCAGAGTCGACCGAGTATGTTCGAGGACTTATTTTGATTGGGCGAAAATAGTATCTATTCTGCTGTGTCGTTACGATTGTACTGAAAGTTGTTGGAAGAAGAAATGGGATGTTTTTCTTTTTGACTGTGATTCGCAATTTCAGTCAGCAAGCAGCCCCTCGCAGACGCCCGTCAGTGCATCTACGACCCGCGAGAGGGACAAGCGGATTACTGGCTGGCTGGTGAGAGTTTCAATTATGTTTCACGAGAGGCTCAAAGCAATTCACACAAAGCGAGGGCAATTTATTTAGGATTTCCACAGGATAAAACATCAATACTGTTACTATTGTTAATTATTTATCAATGAATCAGAGTTCAAACTATTCTCAGGCCCTCCGGTTGACTGTCCTCTGGTGGAATGCGGAGCGCCGCCTGCCCTGGCTGGAGTCGTCTACGATGGAGATGTCAACAATCGGAAGGTGCGTCTTTTCTATCTTCTTGGCAAGAAATGACTCTCCTCATTCTGCACGCTCTCTCGCCACTCTGAACGGTGAGAGAGCACGCGTAATGAAGAGACGATTTCGTGCTAAGCCATCCCTAGTCTTTTCTATGTCATTCAATCACATATGATTCGATGTGTGATCTGCAGGTTGGAGCTCAACTCACCTTCGCCTGTCGTCCGCCCTACCAGCTGGTCGGCCGATCCTCCTATGAGGTATTATTTTCGAAAATAATTAAAATAAGTATTAATTTAAATTACAGGACCGCCAAATTCGCTGCACGATGGACGGCTCGTGGGATCTGGGCGATTTGAGATGCGAAGGTACTCTCTAATCTTGACATTGCAAAAAAGTAATCGAATGTGTTTCACCGACAGTTCAAGGAGATTGGCAGCGTCAAATGACAGTTTTGAGTAGATTCTGTGTACCAAATAACAATTTCTCATATTATAATTTCATTCCTCGTCAGGCCCCGTCTGCGTCGACCCTGGCTTCCCAGATGACGGCAGCGTTGAGATGACTTCTGTAGAGGAGGGAGCAGTGGCCAAGTTCGCATGCGAGAGGCCTGGATTCCGTGAGTTTATTTTTATTTTTGCAGTATAAAAATGTACAGATGAATGCATAGGCTAGCCTTAATTGTAGTCTTCAGTGCGATTATCACATCCTCATTTCTTTCATTTTCAGGCCCCTTCCCGACCGCAGCGATCGCCTGCCAGCTGGGTACTCCCTGTCTGCTGGCCGAGGACATCGGCATCAGCAATGGATACGTGCACGATGGAGCATTCAGCGACAACAGTGACAAACCCAATTTTGGATACGAACCGCATAAGGTGAGCAGGGCGATTGAATAGGTTTCAGCGCATTCTGAAAATCTGATGAACTTGGCAATTGCGATCGAAGTAGGGAATATTGTTTCAAAAAATAAAAATCGCTAGCATAAGACTTCTAATTATCCAAAGAGGGAAATAGAAGTGAGATAACATTAATCCAGGCGCGTCTCTCCTCCACCGGCTGGTGCGGTAACAAGGACGCCTTCATCTTCCTCTCCGTCGACCTGCAGAGAGTGCACACGCTGACGACGTTGAGGTGAACTCGAACTACATTTCGAAACTGCTAAGATCCAGGATTTATTAGGCTTCAAGACGGTCTTTGATTATAATGACGGGCTAACATGAATAAATTCAGACTGGCTGGAGTAGCGGGCACAGGCCGTCTGCGAGGTCACGTCACGAAACTGCAGCTGTTCCACAAGATCCAGTTCTCGCACAACTACGACACGTATCCGGTGGTGAGATTATTGTAAATCAATCAGTAAAAAAAAGAAAAATATGAAAATGGAATAAATGAGATTTTTACAGGAATTTGAGACGCCCTCTGGTAACCACAATGCCCTACATCAGTTCGAGCTCGATCCGCCCCTCAGGGCGAGATTCATCCTGCTCGGTGCGTTTCACGATTTTTTGAAAGTAAAACGGCTAGGTTTCACACGGTCTTCAGATATCGTTCATGTCAAGTTCTGTCAGTGAATGTTCGCTTCCGATTAATACCAAAATCATAAATTGGTGAACTAATTTCAGGCGTGAGCGAGTACGAGGAGCACCCGTGCCTTCGCTTCGACGTGCATGGATGCCTCGCCCCTTCGCATGACTCGCCCAGCCATCTGCAGGTATGCATTTTGAACTATTTTCTCCAGCTTTTGTCCGTATTATCAATAATGATGATTTTTTTCAATCATGATGATATTTTTTATCAATTTGTAAAACAATGATGTTGCAGGTCGGCTGGAACTCCTCCGTTCCTCAATGCATCGACGCCGAGCCTCCCTCGTTCCTGGACTGTCCCGAGGAACCGATTCAGGTGAGTGTAGATTGACACAACTCGAAGATTCTATTGCGGAAAGATTGGCTTCACAGATAATTTGCAGGTGCTAACGGACGACTTTGGACAGCTAGCGCCCGCTGATTACACTGTGCCCAAGGCCGTTGACAATTCGGGAAGAGTGAGTACACTTTTTTACTACTCTGGCTATGCGGTAGGAGCGTGAAATTAAAACAGAAATAACAATAACAAATAATCAGGTCGCATGGGTGCGCGTTGAGCCGGAGCACTTCGAGCCACCTCGCGCAATCTCTGCTGACACGGATGTGAGTTACCCCTTTTCAAGTTTTCTTTGTACCAACTCTGATCTAACTACTTGGCTTATTTCCGTTCTAGGTTATTATTCTGTATAATAATTAATTACAGGTCGTCTACACGGCCTTCGACGACGCCGGCAACAGCGCCGAATGCGTCGTCAAGCTGAGAATTCCTGGTGAGAAAATTGTGTTTTTTGTTTCACCAGCTCAATTCTATTCATCGTTCAGCTATGAATCCAACCTTCTTCGTACACAGAGTGAAACATATTTGATCTCGATTCTTAACTCTGGAACATCTTATTTTATGTATTCAGACATGCAACCCCCGCTCCTCCGCTGTCCCGACTCCTACACGGTGCATGCGGAGAAGGGAGAGTCTGTGCAGGTTTGCTAATTATTAACAAGCTAATTACCCTAATTAATTAACTAATTAAGCTCGTCTTCAACTCCTCGCTCGTGCCTCTGCACGTCCAGGACGTCTCCAACATCTCCTCCCTCGTCTTCTCACCGACGCACGCGAATCTGAAGATGGGCGAACACGCTACTGTCACGGTGAGAAATCAATTTTTTTACTTTTGAAAAATTCTAGAGGACGTTGATTTTCGTACTTTAATGAAAGTAAAAGAATTCGATGGCGGCATAAAACGGCATAATGTTTGATTGATTACAGGTCGCCGCTACCGATTTAGCAGGGAACAGAGCCGAGTGCCGCTTCCAGGTGGCCCACAAGGGTGAGAGAACAATGTTTCATTCACCGGTTATGGACGAGTCAATGATTCTTAGAGATGTCGCACTCGAATATGGACTCGATGAAACATATTGGTCATTTATTGCAAGATTGTAAATGAAATACTTTCCAGCCCCGCCCTGCTCCCCCATCTCGCTGTCCGCTGGCAATACCACTGTTAGAACGTGCACAGAGAAAGTGAGTGGTGTAGTGGCTAGTGATGATGCAATCACAAATCATAGAGATTCCTTTCAAACGGGTACAATTAAGGGCGAAGGCAAGCTGGAGTGCGCCATCTCCTGTGCCGAGGGACACCGATTTGTGGATGACGCAGAGGTGAGTCCTGAATCGAACTCCAGCTGAAAACTGCAATAATAATCAACCTCACAGCAATGCTTACATTCTGTGAAGGAATAGTATTAGAATGTGTTGCAGAAATATGGCAAATAAAAAAGATACGAGATAAGCAGAAATAAAACTGAAATTCCAGGTCGTCACCCAATTCACTTGTGAGGATGGCGAGTGGTCACCTGCTGTGGTCGCACCATCTTGTGTTCCGCTCGGTAACTATCTTATTTTGACAATTGAAAAATAAATATATGTTTCACGGTGTCTTGAAAGAGTACGCAGTACTGTAGATACGATTCAGTATTGCCAGAATTTTCTTGTAAAAACAAATCAAATAAATTGTTCCAGCTGAAGAACCGGCGCGCTACGAGCTGTCCGTGAGAGTGGAGTACCCGACACAAGAGGCGATTGGGCAGAACTGTCTACAAGTTGGTTGAGCATTCTCGTCTGCTATTAGGCTAGAACATGTCGAATCTAATACATCCAATGCACGATTTCAGGCCTACTCGGACGCCGTAGCAGCCCACTTCGAATCACTCGATAGCGTACTGTCGACGAGATGTTCATCGTCGGTGCAGGTACTGGGTCTACTTTACCCTTTACTTTTTAAATTCCCACATTTCGATTAGAGAATAATCAATTCTCTTCTCAGGTCTTTGTTCGCATCCTCGACGTCAAATTCTCCTTCGAGCACGACAAAATCGCCGCCAATTACACCATTCAAATCCTTCCCACCGTCCTTCAAAACGTCTTCTACGACCTGTGCAGTCTGACGCTGAGGACGATCTTTGATCTGAGGATTCCTGGTGAGCTAATTCGTTTTGTTTGACTCCTTAGGGTAGTTGAATAGCATTATTTGCTCAACTATGCACAATCACGATCGATTTCTTCAGGCGCAACAACTCCCGTCAAGCAACTCCTCTCCATCCCCGTCGAGGCGCTCACTCTGCCCACAGGCCAGGGCTGCCCGGCACTGCAGGTACTGCATAGAAAGATGTTATAAATTTCTCGTGATTAGAGGGACCGAACATGAAAATACATGCGTGATCTCAGGCCACCCGCTCCTCCATCGGCCAAGGCTTCGGCTGCTCGCCCGGAGACGTGCTACGAGAGACGACCGGAGAGGGACTGCCCGAGTGCCGTGAGTTTGAATAAATCGATAATTGATCATTACCGTATCCCCATTACAGTACCCTGCCCTGCTGGCGCGGTTAACGTTAACAACACGTGCGTCAAGTGCCCTGCTGGCTCGTACCAGGACCTCGCCGGACAGGTATTGATCTTTGATCTCTTTCATCCCGATTTTCGAAAATCGAATTCTAATCTTTCTCTCAGGTAGCGTGCAAGGCCTGCCCTGACGCCACATGGACTGCCTCAGAAGGATCGATTGGAGTTGCGGCCTGTCTGCGTATGTTTTCATAATTTACAAATTTTCAATTGATAATATTGATTGAGAATTCATTGATTTATCGGCGACAGTTGACATTTGGGCACAGAGTGAAACATATCTTATTCACAAAAATGTGAATGTTTTCAGCCACCTGCGGTAACGGAATGCACTCTGCGAGCGGACTGGTGCCCTGCCAAGCGTGCCCGAGACACACCTTCGCTGGTACTTGATCTTTGATCCCTCATCTTGTGATCTTGAGTGACTACCGTAGTCGTTCTTCGGTTTACAGTACTCTATTTCGCTACTAATCCACGATTCGTTGCAGGACCACCAACCCAGGGAGGCGTCAAGCGGTGCGAGGCATGCCCGAATGGTGGATACACGGCGACTGTTAGTTTTCTGATTTGAATTAGGTTCCACACGATCGTAATGAATCAATGAATTATCTCTAATCGATTCGAAGAGTTCATCTCTTTCAATAAAATAATATTCACAGGTCGGCGCGTCCGGCCCCTCACAGTGCAAGCAACCGTGCGGACCCGGATCGTATTCGGGTGAGATATAATAACTGTTTATTCCACACTTCAGCCCGCTTTACCGCTCACGTTTACCCGGCCTTATCGGAGCACCCAAGCGAGCAAAACTTTTTGATGCTGGTTGCAACTTTGCCTTTACTGTTATTCAACACATCACGGAGTGGTCGCTGCACGGAAGACGAAAGCAACGCTCAGAACTCAGATTAATAAATTCCTTGCAGCCACCGGTCTGCAGCCCTGCTCTCCGTGTGCCGCCAACTCATTCCAGTCGGGAATCGGACAGCAACGGTATTAATGATTTTTTTACTATTCGGTTACTGTAGCCTTCTCTTATTGATTTCCAACATGATTACGGTATCTTTCCAGTTGTCAATCCTGTCCTGAGGACTCGCACACTGCGCAGTCGGGAGCCAAGAGCGAGGAAGCGTGTGAGAAGATCGACTGCGAGCATGTCAAGTGCAGGAATAAGGTTAGTCTTGAGTCTGGCTGTCTATTTTTTCTGTTTCGTTATGAAAGTAATAATAAATATGATCCATTTTCAGGGCGAGTGCGTGGTCCGAAACCACGCTGCAGTCTGTGAGTGCGCCCCTGGATACACTGGACCACTGTGCGAGAAGGTATTTTACATTTGAGTTTCACGGATGGTTCAAATTCGAACTGGTTCGCACTGCTGTAATGGAATTTGAACAGTCAGCAGAAATTTTAATATCTATCACAGACCGAGCCCCTCTGCGACTCCCAACCCTGCGTCAACGGAGGAACGTGCGAGATCGTCTCTGGGACATTCAGATGCCGTTGTCCTTCAGGTAATAAATTTTTTGATTGAACATCGTTGATTTACGCATAATCGAACAGCGAGCTCATTCTGATTGAATCCTCTTCAGGGTTCTCCGGTCGCACCTGTCAGCTGGGGCCACACGAGTGCGCGGGCATTCGCTGTCCCAATGGAGGCGTGTGCCATGATCTGCCGGGCATTGGAACGACCAAATGCGTGTGTCGGTGAGTGTTTCACTCATCTCTTTGTTTTATGATTCAGAGTAGCCTATGTTTCACTGAAGCTTCAAAGTAAAAAAAAAGAAATATCATTGCTGAAGTCAAGTGTGCCAGAAAAAAATGAACGGTTTTTCAGCACCGGTTTCGCCGGTCCTCAATGCCAGGAGATCACGGATGCCTGCTCGGCGGAGAGGTTTGCTTTATTTCTTGTTTCTGAAATTACATCCTCGTATTCGAGACCGCCCTGCCTCAACGGCGCCGAATGCGTCCCTCAAGCCCTCGGCCGATTCAAGTGCAAGTGCTCACCAGGGTGGACTGGGCCGACGTGCGAGGAGAATATCGGTGAGTTATTTCCGTTCCCTATTCTTTTCAGATGATTCATTTTGTGAAAACGAGAAGATTCGTTTCGAAATTCGTTTCAAAGAATTGGAGTACGAAAACATGATAATGACTCACATGATAACGGTGATAATGATAAGTATTTCGAAAAAAGTGAACAAACTTCATGGTGTTGTGATCACACTGATGCGATGGTGAATCAAGCTTTATCAAAATGGTTGACTAAGAGATTATGAAGCTTCTTATCATTTGATCGAGAGAGACGGTAGCTGTGGGGGAGTGGTTGGTCTTGTGCAGGAATGTCTATTGAGATCAGAGAAATCATCTGGATTAATTATCGCCGAGGTGGGGGAATTTCGAAATTGAATGGCAAACGCAGCGGATGAGATCAAAATCGAGTAATTTACAACAAATACGAGAACATAGAATGCGAATCGGGAGTATGCACTGGATTAACTGACTAATTGTAATTGTGTCTCGCAAGAGACGGAGAGGGCAAGGCGGCACGGTGTGAAGGGAGAAAAGGAAAAAAAGCAGAGATCAAAGATCAAAGATCAAAGATCAAAGATCAAGCCTTGCCGGCGCCGAACTCGGGATTGAAGGCGGGAGGGGCTGATGGTTCCTGAAATGGCTCAATTTGCATTTTATTCCGGCATCTGATGAATCAGGGGGATGAAAGAGTCTCACCTGAGTGGCCACCGGATGGAACTCGCCCTTCTTCAGTTCGTTGTACATCTTTCTCAACAGGAGCAGCTCGAAGAGCGTGTAGAGAACGAAGACGAAAGCCAGAGCGAAGAATGCGCCTGGAATTATATTTTTGAAGTCATTCAGGCGCTCTGAAAGTTCATTCAGATATAAAATTGATGCTCGAGACGCTAAAGTACGTACCGCCATAGAACTTCAACTCTTTGGCCATGTGCTGACGCTCCTGCGCGTTTAGTTTGTCATCCTCGAAGAAGAACTACAAAAATGTATTTATTTCGAATATACCCTATTTTCCGGCCCCCCCATCTCCGGCTCGATAGCTGTTTTTGCCTTCAATATCTCGCAATAATTTCGCTCCGTCTGCCTCTCTCGCACACGTCCGCTGCTTGATTAATGCCAGAGGGAGAGAAGGGAAGGGAGTCAACACTTTATGGCGATTGAGAGAGAGGTGTTTGGCAGATTGTCATGGCAATTAGCGTATATCTCGAGGGGTTTGAGAAATAATATTGTAGTTGTGATCAAGAAAATTTCGAATAACTTGACAAAGAGCTGGATGTGAAAATAAATCTATTTTCGACCGAAGAAGTCGAAGGTTTATTCTTCTCGCAGACACCCCAAAAGTCTCTGAAGAAGACTAAAATAGTACCTCGTAGACGGAGAACAAAGCGTTGTTCATCGCATTCGACTTTCCGCTAAAGTAGATGGCCATTACCACGCACGCGATCACTCCGCAGATCTGCAGTGGTGTGGTCGACGTTTACCAATTGCAAAGGCTCTACAGGAATCGTCGAGATTTTGAGAGTCGTAGTGTGCTTGGGCGACGAATGTCATTTTTGAAGTGCCCATTGAAAATATCCAAATTTTGTGATTATTTTTTGTGGTCGACGTTTCCCACTCACTCACCAGCAGTCCGGTGATGAGGACGAGTCGCGGCCAGCAGTAGTGCGCGATCTTCCTGGAATCATTGAATAGGTCGGAGTCAGAAATTCAGGAAAGTCAGAAATCCTTAGTGCAAACATTGGGTTGCGTTCGGTGCAACTACGAGCGATTTACACATCGGCAAACAAAATAGGTTCTTTCCTCGTGAAGTGCCTTACTACACACTGCGACTTCGATATGACTTCTCTCAATATTGCGAACCTAACGTCTTTGTTTTGTGCAATCTCACTTCTTCGGTGCCATTATGATGAAGACGGTCCCGATGAGTTGACAGACGAGGAATCCAGTGCAGAAGAGGAAGCCAGCGATAGTGTAGAAGTCACTGAAACACTTATTTGAATTCTTGAAATGGAAACTCAGATGATAAACAAAGGGTTGACAGCCTTTCGATCTGATTCATCCATTTATTAGTCTAGATATTGTAAGAAAGCGGGTGCAGGGATAGGGGTATTCCATTGGGTGCGGGTTAACGTCTTCTCTCGTTCTACTCCATGTTATTGTCACTCATTCTTTCTTACGTATGGAGATCATCGAATAGATTACCTGATCGAGCCGAGACTGAATAGATTTTTTGAGTAAAATTATCTTTTTCACTTCTAGGAGTTTCAACGATTGCCTTCAAAGCTCTTTCTCTTCATTTGAGCATATTGTGAAACTCAATTCAGCAAGGAAATTCGGATCGGTGTTCCACCATTTCCCTAGATCCCCTGCCGAAACACTCTCCGTTCCTCTTCCTCCATAATCGACGCACCATGTTTGCACAGTTGTTCATGTTTTGAGTTACCCCACAATTGAGTTCGCCTCTCTTCCTCCATCACTGCCGAAATTCGACCCTCCACTTCAATTCACTTTGACCTTGCGCGAGATGGCACTTAACCGCGCACGATTTAGCGGATTGCCAGCTAAACATGGCCGGGGTATAGTCCGGGAGCCGGCTGTCTGTTATTCATAGCTTCATATCTCGTCCGGCCCCTAACTGACTCTATTTATCCCGCGGCTCAGCTCTCGCCTCGTCTCAGATTCAATTACGACAGAACAGAGAAAGCGAGGGGCAATCGTATCCAATAAGCCACAGATTTCAATGTTCTCACCCTCGGATACCATGGAAATCTCAATAAACCCTCTCAACCCAGTGCGCAGAATTCCTAATGAGAGTGCCAGTCACACGGGCGCGCGTTGTGCCGATCAATAATTCAGAGCCGGCTTTTAGCCGGGGGGTTCTGGCGGATTGACGGGCTCGGGTTCCCTTCCGGACAGGCTTCCGGCGGCTCTGGCCTCTCCTCTTCCCCCATCTCGCTAATGGAGGCCTCTCGTTTGATCTCTACCACTTTGTCTGACCGTCTGCCCGCTCTCGCCTTTTTGCCATTTTAGAGCGTTTTCTAGAGCAACTGAGGAATGACTCTGCGTCTCTGACCTCACTCACGAACACTACTTCTCACTTCTCACTTCTCCCCCCTCTGAACATGAGAGTAACTCTCGTCCTCGTCGCTTCGCCGCCACTCGTGAAAACAACAAAAATGAGGGACAACTGAGAGAAGAGGAAAATGTCCCCAGAGACAGTGGGTACGCCAGAAATGAGCTATTGCCAGGAATAGGGAGGAGAGGCACGGAACAATTAGCCAGACTGTGGCTCCTGAGCCCGAAAATAGC
This sequence comes from Pristionchus maxplancki, assembly GCA_900490775.1. Lineage (NCBI taxonomy): Eukaryota > Metazoa > Nematoda > Chromadorea > Rhabditida > Neodiplogasteridae > Pristionchus > Pristionchus maxplancki. Next base: position 272,136 of record LS573071.1, on the reverse strand, counting down.
ATCAAAATAGAAGAAAATTAATTATTAGTCGCTGCGACGACCTGCACAACTTCCAATCCTGTCAAATTTTGATAGAAGAACTTACGTATGCCCCTTGAGCAGATTCTTGAAGACATTGTAGGCGAAGACGCTCACGATCAGCGTGTCGAACAAGGACAGAATCTGAGAGCCGGGAAATTGGTCATGCCTATCCGAAACCGGGAAGTAGGCACACTCACCGTGGCGCACTTGTGCACGGGCCAGCAGCAGCAGAGGAACATCCGGTAGCAGCCGACGGCGCACACGGCGCAGATCGCAGTGTCGCGGACGGTCGAGACGCGCACCCCGCCGATTCGGCGCTCTGAAGATTGCTTTGTACATAAAATCAGAGATTAGTCGATGCGGCGAGCTGCGCGAGATTGGAAATGGACTATTCGCATTACAAAACGCTGAGGTAAATGAGTAGCGAATGAGGGAGGTGCACCAAGCAGCGTCCCAAACAATTAGCACGAACGTAAACTTCACGATTAGTCGCTGCGGCGACCTGCGTGAGAACTAAAACGCTCAATTTCCTAAAAGAAAGCGCCAGCTGTCCACAAGGAGTAAAGGAGGGACCGACCGGCCTCTCCCCTCAGGCAATGGCTCTGTGTTTGGAGTGGGGAGGGGAGGCTTAGCCTACACGACGAGTGGACATGTGTCTGTCCCCAAGGCACAACAAGAGGGACAACCCCTCCCCTCCCACTCTCTCCTCTTTGCCTGATCTCTCGTCGGTCAGAAAGCGCAATCGCCCCTAATGCATGCATTGTGCCCACTGGAGTCATCGTGAATTCCGAATTTGGCGCGAATTCAAAATTCAAACAAAGATCAACGATCAATTACCTTGATCCCCGTTGGCTGCCGTGGTTGTCGTCGTGAGCTCGTGGAGCAGCGAGAGAATCGCCACGAAGGGAGGCCGGGAGTAGGAGGAGGAGGGGGCGTGGCCTGGCGGGTGGGAGGAGCCTAGGGGCGCAAAGTGCGCGGCACCATGGACGGCGCCGTGCGCCGGGCACGGCGCGCACGTGCACGTCACCGCGGGCGCCAGTGGCGCCTGAATGCGCCGTGAAGGGCGTTCAGGAGCGATTGGATTGCCCAGGGCGTCAGTCGATGGAAGCATAGTAGTGGAGGAGAACCCGAGGAGACAGGAGAAACGACCCGAGATGGAGAATAACTGCAAGGGTGTGGGTAATTCAGAGGGCAGGACGAGCAGCGAAATTCGCGGAAAGAGGCAGTCAATTTGATTGGCCAATCTGCAGGGAGGAGGATAGAGGAGAACAAAGACTGATGAGGCAAGGAGCTGGAAATAGAAGAACGAGGAGAGAAAATGAGGAGGGGACACGATAGCGCCTGAGGGGAGAAAGTTTTCTTAGAGTGCGGAGAGAAGATAGGCCTGAATGGCTAAATAGACATTTGTAGCTGAAGGAATGAAGAAGTGACTCTCTCGCTTTGCGTGATCTCTAGGGTTTCTAGGGATGATAGACTGTGCCAAGGTAGGAGAGTAGCGAGACGAAGCGATTAATGGAGGCTACAATCTTGGTTATTTTCGCCGTGAGTTCTCTCTTGAGGCCGGCTGAGATTGACAAGACTCCGTAATGAGCGGAGATTCGAGGCAGAAATAGCTTCAGGAGAGGGAGATTACGCCATTCAAAGGTGTTGATTGCGATAAGTGGAGCTGACATTCCTCTTTTCACGTTGTTTATCAGCAATGGGATAACAGTGGAGCAGGGGTTTTGCTTAAAACTATGTTGTGCTTGATGATATGAGAAGGAGCCGGGAAAATGAGGAAGGTGCGGCTTTCATTGTTCATTTCGTCTCTGAGCGAACAACGGTAAACGAAATGATCGTGTGCAATGAACGGAAAGGAAATGAGACCAAGTGGGGAATGAGGGAACGGAAAACAGGCAGGACTAGCGAAACCATGCTGAGAATTGGACGTTCTCCCGTATGAAAGAACGGGCTCAAGGCTCTCGGAGAAGGGGAGGACAGGGATTGAGGAGGGTCAGTCCGTATAAAAAGGAGCAGTAAATAGGCGGTAGATCTCAGCAAGAGATGGCGTCGAAATGGACAGTATTCTTCTCACTCTCTCCCTTTCTCGTGCTCTCTCGCAGGTCAGACAAAGCGAGAGAGCAGGTAGCATGGAGAGAGTATTTCACGGGCAATAACGAGCGAATGACTCATCCCTGAGGGGCAGGGGCGAACGGGAAGACACTCTGGGAAAATAAGAGACCCGAGCGAGAGGAGGAACGAGATAACAAAGTGCGAGCATCTCTTCCTTCTTTCATCCAGTCAGAAGACCATTCTCTTTCTTTGATGTTTTCAAGCAAAGTACAGCACTGAATGCCCTGAAAGATTAGAGAGCAGGCGATTTCGAGAGAGGTGATCATTCATAGCACCCCTGCAGCGATCGGGCGGTGATTTCAAAAGCATTTGTCATCAATGATAAGATCCTCCACATGGCGAGTTGGAAATAATAGTATTGCATTTCGAAAGTAGTTTGTTGAGCAAATAGCCGAGAAAGTCATGAGAGTGCATGGTTTCACGCCTCGCTGACTCCTCCGTGAACTCTCTCTCCATTCCTCATGCTATCTAGTTCTGTCTGACTCGCGAGAGAGCATGAAAATGAAGAGAGTCGTCTCTTGGTTTCCAATTGCCTCTGGGTCTTTCTGGAAGCAGAAACGGGCGACAAAGTCAGGTCTCTAGGGAGAGTATTTCTCGTTTTATCTGTGACAGAGAATACCCCGGCAATCTCTAGATTTATAAAACCATGGAGAGAGCATGCAAAATGGAGAGAGACAAGTTCTTGCTATCTGAAAGAGGCAGAGACTTGTTCGGAAGGTATTAGGCGGACGATTGATGGGAAGTTCCGGCGAACGAGACGGAAGCGCGAACGAGAAGCGTCGAGAATGAGGAGAGGGGTAAATAAAACAGCGCTACGGCGATAAAATAAGGCTCAGGAGAGACACCGGAAAACCTTAGCGTCAAGAAAATGGACAGAAGAAAATAGGTCGAGTAATATTCCTTCCCAATCTCCATCCCTTCACTAATCGCCACTCGAAAGTGTGTATGATCATCGGATTCGCCTCATCTCAAGTGGTCTCGGCTCAAGGAAGGATCGAAGGGATGAGAAGTCCCACTCTCCTGATTCCCCCTGATCTCTCGTTTCTCTACCCTGTGAAGAAGCATGTGAGATGAAAAGACGATCTCTTCGCCTACAAGGATCTGGCCTGTTTTGATTGCGGATTAGGAGAACTTTGGAGGGATGAACACGGTGGAAATAGCCATGCTTTTCTGTTCTGAGAAGCGCAGTAAATGGCATTGGGTGATATTCTGCGAGATTATGGGATGAAATGACCAAAGATAAGGTTTTCGATTTTCGAGGGTCCATATAATCAACCATCAACTGAACAATTCCAGACGACTGTGCCTCTACCCCCTGTGCGATGGGCGCCAACTGCATCGATCTCGTCAACGACTTCCGATGCGAGTGTCCCAGTGGATTCAGTGGCAAGAGATGCAGTGTCAAGGGTGAGTTGAATATTCATTGTTGATGGAAAATCATCTCTTTATCAGTTGAGCTATGTTTCAACGCTGCAACAAATTACTATTGCTTTTTGCCAATGTGCTTGATTGAACAGATCCAATGAAAAATCGAATAAATTTTCGCATAAATGATATCATCAAATAAGAACTGATCAATTCGAATCTCGCGGATTAAATGCGATTTTTTCAGAAGAACTCTGCACAGCTGACGCCTGCCTACACGGAATGTGCATCGACCGACTCACTTCCAAGGTATTTTGAGTGTTTTGACACCTTCAAAACAACAACAACAACAACAACTCCGCAGGAGTGCATGTGCGAGCCGGGCTGGACGGGTCCAGCATGCGATGTGAACATCGATGAGTGCGAGGGAGAACCCTGCGAGAATGGAGGAACGTGTAGAGATCAGGTATGTTTTTTATTGATTTGAAAGGCCAACATTGCCCAATTGGCGTCTTGACAATATGTTACCAATAGGACTAAAATTTTAAACTGCGAAAAACAGTTTGGATTTTAGCATCTTGAAAAACAATTCAGATGTGTTTCACTACTTGTTCAAATTGTGTATGATGAGTGAGCGTTGATCCCGTCAACACATGGTTTACCAAATATTAAACAATATCAGGTCAACGCCTTCACCTGCACATGTCCCACCGGCTACCATGGATCGCGCTGCCAGCATCTGGTCGACCACTGCACCGCCCAGCCCTGCAGCAATAATGGTAAGATTATTTCGAAAACAACAATAACAACAACAAAAACAACAATAATAACAACCTCCAGGTACGTGCACAAACCACGGCGTGTCGTTCTCGTGCGAGTGCCCGCTGGGATTCGAGGGAGACACGTGCGATGAGGATGTGGACGACTGCAAGAACGCGCAGTGTGTCGAACAGGTTAGTGAGATCTACTTGTTTTTGTTATTGAACTGTTGTTATTGTTTTTGTTATCTGTTATTGATCCTCGATCTTCTCCAGGGCACCCTCCGCTGCGCTGACGGCATCGACGCGTACGAGTGCGTGTGCAAGGAGGGATGGGAGGGGAAGATGTGCGAGACGAAGATAGATCAGGTATCTACGTTACGCCATCTTATCTCTCCCACTACCCCATTACTCTTCTGGTTAAAAACTTGCAAATGTAATTAATTTCAGTGCGCCGCTCAGCCCTGTATGAACGATGGCACGTGTGTTGACACGGGAGCAGCGTTCGTGTGCGACTGCGCCGCTGGTTGGAGTGGCGCGAGGTAATGATTTACGGCATAATGTATCCGACAACGTCGTTGTGTAGATTTCTTTTTAGCAACACTGTCCTCGCTGTCATTACTATTCTTCGGATAACTTTATGTTTTGTGCGCATTGTGAAACTCATCTGAAAATCAGAAGTTCAAACTAAATATTCCAGATGCGAAACGGAAACGGGTGCGTGCGCCGCCAAGCCGTGCAAGAACGACGCCGTCTGTCTCAATCTCGCCAACGACTACTTCTGCGTCTGTCCTGAAGGCTAGTGCACCTCTGAATATTGCGCATCAGTTTCCTTCCCGTTCTCACTCTGTCAACACTGAGAAACACATGACAATGGCGGGAATTGCTGAGTCACCACTATTGATAGCCCTTTGATTGTTCTCATTGTCCTAGATACTACTGCGCAGCCACTATTTGATGCATAAGAAAAGTGAACTTGAGTCTCCCTTACTAATCAGGCTTAGATTGACTTCCTCAGGCGTCTCGGGTCGGAACTGCGAGCACTCGCCCGATCGCTGCATCGGATCGCCCTGCAAGAATGGAGGAGTGTGCACGGACCTCGGATCGAGACTCGAGTGCGCCTGTCCGAAGGGAAGGAGTGGTGATGGTCAGTGGATCTTCAAATTAAGCAAAGCTAAAAAACTAAATAAAAACGTTCAAAAACGTAACTATTCTGATCTTCACACCCAATTTGTACAATTTTTCACAAATAGCGGTTTCTTCGTGACCAACTCCTTTTTGTCTCGCATTGGACAGCTCTTCCTCATTTCATTGAGATCAAAGATCAACTTCCTCTTGCAGGTTGCCAATTCCTCGCTGCTTCCTGCATCGAGGGCACCTGCCAGAACGGAGGAGCGTGTGAGGGAGACGTGTGCAAGTGCAAAGAGGGTCAGTTGAACACAGATAATTAATTCATTTCGCACCACATCGCCCCACCTTATCGTTCTGTTGCGTTTCACAAAGAATATTTAGGTTGTTGGGGAAGTTGTGCAAGTGATTTCGTTATATCTGCAGGTCTAGAAAAGAATTGATATTCTGATTCTTTCATCTCTGGACACTCAAAATCAATTGGATTCTCAGGCTTCACTGGCATCCACTGCGAGGAGAACGTCGATGAGTGCGCGGCGATGGTCTGCCCGAAGGGAGCGAGGTGAGGAATGGAGTACGCAGAGATCAAGGATCAATAAAAAAGAGTTGAGATCAAAGATCACTTCCAGATGCGTCGATCAGATCGGTAAGGCCGTCTGCGTGTGTCCGACGAACACGACGGGAGTCAGCTGTGAGAAGGTGAGAATCAGTTTTTGATTTATAAGTTTGGTTACGTTTCATGCAATCTTGTTCTGGAGAACTGTTAGGGGGTGGATATTTGACTCTACATGTTGTCTATTATTATCATAATGTGACTCTCAGGCAATCGATCCCTCCTACGACCTCCACTTCGCGCCCGATGCCACGCCGTCGAGGGCCGCCAGAAGGGTGCCCACGCTGACGACGAAGAGGACGGAGGAGATTACGGTAAGGGATATTGATTGATTAGAGTACTGTAGGTCTAAGGAGGGTACTGTAATTATCGATTAATTCCAGATCGCCGCATGGATTCGATTCGACAGGGAAGGAGAACAGGGACGAGTGCTGGGGTTGTATAATAGCAGGTGCGTATTCTTGTATGAATATGTGTAATGGTTCAATATCTATTGGGGAAATATCGCAGTGCATGATTAATTGAAAAATTAAGCATTGTAAGCAGTGCAACAATTTCATTGTTGTTCGGATTTCTCAAATGTCAGATTATGATAAATTGTAAATTTAATAATTTTCAGTTCTCACAATTACCCATCTGACCTGCGCGAGATGCTGTCCGTCTCTTCCTCTTCTATCAGCGTGTCACTGGTTCCGGATCTTCCACCTGGTAGGTCATTGACCACTGGTTGGCTCAAATGAGGACATCAATCAAACATAATCTCACTTTTCCAGTGACCTTCGCCTACCCGAACAGCGCGCGCATCAACGATGGAAGATGGCATCATCTGGTGAGTTCATGGTATTTTCTTGTTATTGTTTTTGTTATTGTTGTTGTTATTCTTATTATAACGTGTTATTGTTTTCCTCTTCAGTCCCTCACCTGGTCCTCGTCCTCCGGTCTCGTTTCGCTCATCCTCGACAGTGTGAGAGTGCACTCGGAACAGTACGGAAAGGGAGTGGGATTCGATGCCAGGTTTGTAATGTTTTATATTTGAGGGCACAGTAAACTCAACAAACTATCCTTTTTCTCATCCATAAATCGATATACAACTGTTGAAACTCAACAGTCTTGTCATTTGTTTTCACTTTTTTGAAACATTTACAGGATAGGTTTCACGGTGTGCATAATTGTGATGAGTACGGGAAGGAAATAGTGCAGTTTTGGCCTTTATTATATAGAATAAATACACTAATTGTAAAGAGAACTGTTCAGTCTCCATCTCGTCCTCGGTGCCTCTGTCGACTCTTCCTCCTCCTCCTTCACGGGTCGCCTCGCTCGCGTCTCCCTCTGGGATCGCGCACTGGACTTCGAAGCAGAGATCCCGACGCTGGTTGGAGACTGTGTTGGAGCGCCGGTGAGCCTTTCTTCTGCAAGCCTTCTTCAAACGTTCTCGGTGTTCGTATCGCTGGAGATGAATTATGATTGCAATTCTAGAAGAATTCTAATATTCAGGAAATCCTGGACGGTTTGCTCATTCGCTTCGCCGACTTTGACGATGTCTCTGGGCGAGTTGAGAGGGAAGAGAAGAGCGAGTGCGGAGCGATCGATGGAGGCAAGAAGGAGGGACAGATACATGTAGAGGTGAGAAAAGAGTAGAGCATCGCCATTTCGGTGCCAAATCCTCTGGAGCCGGCAAATAGGTACAGAGCCGGAGAAAACCCTAGTTAATGATCAATAATTCCAGTTCTGCCCCGACGACGTCTCCGTGGTCACCGCGCAGCGCGAGGCCAACGTCAGCTGGCAGGTACGGTAACTTTGGACAGGGATGATCTCTCAATTTCCAACGCTCTCTCGCTGCTCTGACCGACGAGAGAGCGTTGTTAATTGTAAATGAGAGAGAAATGAAGAGATGAGATACTGACCATTTTCCTATCAGGAACCGAAATTCTTCCTCTCCCCACTCTCCTCAGCGCACATCGTGGTCATCAGACAGAACAGGCGATCGAACACGGCGCTGACTGAGGTGATTTTTCATTTTTATCCCATCACTCGACGTTTTTCTATGATGAAATAACTAAAAATACTTGCAGGGAGTGCACGATGTCGTCTATGTTGCTACCGACGATATTGGACGAACAGCGCATTGCTCATTCAAGGTAAGTGAACACGCTTCGACCGATCAATTAATGAGGCTATGTTTCACCTGCGCTCCATCTGCTCTTCCCATCTAATTTTACAATTTCACTTTCTTGCTTCAAAAATTCTAATCAATCCGCAGGTGAACGTCATCCGCTCCCTCTGTCCTCGTCTGGCCGAGCCGCAGAATGGACTGCAGAACTGCGAGAGCTGGGGACCCAGTCTGAGATACAAGGTACGAATTAGGTTCATACTTGAAAAATAGCCACTCGGTAGGATGCTACTCCCTGTTATTTACTTCCGAGAAGGTCGCCTAGTAATTTTTCGACTACTTTTTTAGCTACGAAACTAGTATGAATGAAACAAGAGCCCCTTTACTAGGTGGCCAACTAGGAGAAAAATTCTAGAGATCAGTGATGATAAATCTGAACGCGCCCATTACAGGCCTGCTCGATCCGTTGCCGGGACGGTTTCGCCTTCTCCGTGCCGCCCTCGTCCTTCTACACGTGTGCTGCTGATGGAGTGTGAGTGATTGTGGGGATGATAAACTCAAAAAAGAGAAAGTCGAATAAACAAAGCATTTTACAGTTGGCGACCAACCATCGAGGGCGCATCGGCGCACGCTCCGTTCAAGTACCCCCAGTGCACGAAGTATGTTGATTATCGTAACCGAATCTGATATGAGAATGTCATTCTGTTATGTTTCATGCGTTTGTGAAATGTACCAAGAAACACTACGAGATAGTTGCGTGAAGGGAGATTGTATAACAAAAAGAAAAGAAAATTCTTCAGACACGTTCCCGCAACTCGAATGGTCTCTCTTTCAATGGACTACCCCGCAGTGTCGCCGTGCACCTCTGCTGGACGGTAATTATTCGATTTATTCTTCAATTAGCTCAAAAATATTAATATTATTGTGCACCGGTAATCAACTTCGACTTTACAGCGACGCGCTCAAAGACAACGTGCGCGCGAAGATTCTGGAGCTCAACGAGCGATGGGCGTTCTGCAATCTCAAGTGAGTCATTCTCCATTGCCCTCTCATTTTACATTATCTTCATAATCATAGTCATTGCTTCACAATTCCTTGCTCAGAGACCTGAGTTCAGAGCTCAACATTAATTGTTAGTTTTGAGTCAATGCGAGAGATGTTTATTACTAATCATAGCTGAGAGTCGTCACTTCTAAATTATTTCAGGGACGTCAACGGCTGCGTCGGGTCGAAGATCTCCGTGGAGTGCGAATCGATCGCGTCGATGATGATGAGGAGAAGGGCGAAGAAGGATCTCAGCGAGAGGAGGGTACGAATTGTTTTTGATGTTGTTGTTATTGTTGTTGTTATTGTTGATGTTTTTCACTACCCAAGATATTTTTCATAAAAGTGTATTCCAACAATTGAAGGACGAGCACGACCTCACTGAGATCTACCGTGAGAAGAGGGAGGAACGCCCCGCACAGCAGATGTTCAAACTGAAAGTGGAGCTACCGGTGAAGCGGTAAGGGATCCATTTTCGAATCACATTGATCGGCAAGAATCAATGTTCCTCAAATAATCTTGATTTTCAGAGAGAACCTCTTCGACCCTCGCTCTGGTCGCACTATGTCCGTCGTTGAGATCCTCGAGGAGGAGATACTCGGCCATCGAGTGCTCAGTCTCGAGAAGGTTTGTCGTTTGATTCAATTAGGACCAGTTATGTTTCACTAGGGTCTGATAAGCACGAGGGTCAATGGATATTCGTTTTCTGCCTGGAGCACATTCAAAACAATATTAATAATCATACCAGATCCTCCCGAATGGTCGTGCCGATCTCCATTCTCTCCGTGTCGACGACGTCTTCAATTGCCAAACGGGATCCGTGGTGGTGGAGGATCTCTGCGGTGGGTCTTTAAAGCATGACCTTCTTCATTGCAGGACATTCGATGTTTTATTCCTAACCGTTCTTTTGCAGTCCCCTGCGCTCCCGGCACCTTCTTCGATGCCGCCACTCAGTCGTGCACCTCGTGTGGTGTAGGGCAGTATCAGCCGGTGGCTGGAAGGTGAGATTAACTTTGGGAAACCTGAATCCTAGCTCTGACATTGATACATCGACTTTGAACAGCAACATGGCTTAATGTGCGCCAATGGGGAATCAAATTTGACCGTCATTTGTATTCATTCACGCTTCGAAACAGTAACGACCTGCATTCAGAACGCAGTGCAAGACGTGCCCTACTGGATTCACGACGGTGACGAGAGGCGCGGTGGACGAGGCGGAGTGCAGAGGTATTCCGATTGTCCTTTATGGACTGATCTTTGATCTCTCCCCATTCAGTCTCCTGTCCCGTCGGTCACTTCCTCGACCTCGCCGACCCTTCGACGACGCTAAAGTGCAAACCCTGCGGATTCGCATTCTATCAGGTAGAAAATTCTCACATTTTTGGCAGTTCAGACATAGAAAAGCTACTAAATATAATAAATTAGCTCGTAGCACCAAGGAAATCATGCAACAAATCTTGCTTCAGCCCGTGCCCGGTTCCTTCGAGTGTCTCTCCTGTCCTTCCGGGCAGACGACCCTCACTACGAGTGCAGCCAGTGTGGACGAGTGCAGAGACGAGTGCCAGGGTGTGTTGTTGTTTTGTAATTATCTTGTTATTGTTTTTGTTTTTGTTTTCCCTCACTGTTAAACTCTGAACAACAAGTTGTGTCATTATTTTCAGACGGATTCGAGCTCTCCTCCACGGGCGGTTGTTCTGCCTGTCCGCATGGATGGTACAGAGGAAGGGGCGCCCAGGCGAGATGCGTCCAGTGTCCGTCGGGTGAGAAATTTATTGTATGACTTCATGACAATACTTACTCGACACATTTCCATGCCTTTTGTATGCATTCAGAAAGAAGGCCATTACAGTTGACGCATGTTAGGTTGTTGAATGTTGCATTCAGGCACGACGACATCTTCCGATAAGGCGACGCGAAGGGAGGACTGCGACACTCCCCGATGCAGCATCGGACAGTTCCTCGTCCCGACGAGGTACGAATTTCCCATCTTTTTGACAGTTTCCAGTTCATCAGTAAATAAAGCAAAAAAAGATGAAATTTTGTGCGAAATGGGAAGAAAAATATGAAAGATGACGAGTGAGAAAGCCTATCAATGAATCCCCTTTGCAGTAAACAGTGCCAACTCTGCCCTCGCGGCGCCTATCAGGACGAGGAGGAGAAGACCAGCTGCAAGTTGTGCCCGGCAGATCATGCCACTGCGGCGCTCGGTACTGTATTTCATTTAATTCTTCATTGTCGTTGTTGAGGACAAAAAATATTGTCAAAAATTCAGCAGTCGTTTGAAAATTCAGAGTAATTTGAACAGATCAAAAGTGCGGCTATGACTCATAGCCTATGAGCTATGTTTCAGCCATCCGACATATCACGCCTCTCACCTAAGAATCGACTCAGAATGACAGGATGTTGGCATTGACCATTTTTTTTGGTATGAAGATTATTGTCAATTTGGAGTCTCAAAGTGACCCCCACACCCCCTGTGAAAGGAATAGTGTCAGGGATCATTCCTCGCAGAGCTGCAGCCTCGGTTAGCTGCAGCCTGCCAATTTCAAGACACGTTTTCAGCCCTTTAACGATTTCCCAGTGGAAACTTTTCTTCTTGGACCAAGGCTATTTTTCGACGCTCTTTCGATCTAAACAACTTGCTTATCGATAACTTTATTTGGAATCCGGCTGCAGAACTTTCTTGAATTTCGTGCGAACCGCTCGAAAAGCTACTCCGTTTTTTGAATAACTCAATGGCGTCACGTCGAGAGGAATCGAATGATAGGTCTGCGGTCGCATACAACGGGAGTTGAGTTGCTTTCCATCCCGGAAATATATTTTTACAACCTTTCGAAGTTCATTTTCAACAGCCATTTCACCTCCCACGCCGTGCCATTCCGCGTTCGCGCGCGCAATGACCCGGTGTCTCCCTATCATTTTGAGTTCATTTCATTTTGCGTTGTGTTTCATTTGCTTTTCATTACGCGCTTCGTTCTATTCTTGTTCAAACTTGTCAGTGGACAGTAGGGTTAGTGAAATCGGGTAGGGTCAGTCGGGTTCCCTACTCTGAATCTGCGCTCGGGCAAGAACAGTCGGGTAGCTCGAAACCGACTCTGGACCGACTATGATTCCCTAGAGTCGGATCAGAGTCGGTCCAAAGACGGGCCATGTCGGGTCATTTCGGGTTTCGGGCCGCCCGAGACCCGACAACAGTCCTGACTTTTTCACTCTCAATGTCGGGTTGCTTGCCCGACTTTTCGACTTTTTCGAGCTACCCGACTGTTCTAGAACGAAGCGCGTAATGAAAAGCAAATGAAACACAACGCAAAATGAAATGAACTCAAAATGATAGGGAGACACCGGGTCATTGCGCGCGCGAACGCGGAATGACACGGCGTGGGAGGTGAAATGGCTGTTGAAAATGAACTTCGAAAGGTTGTAAAAATATATTTCCGGGATGGAAACCAACTCAACTCCCATTGTATGCGACCGCAGACCTATCATTCGATTCCTCTCGACGTGACGCCATTGAGTTATTCAAAAAACGGAGTAGCTTTTCGAGCGGTTCGCACTAAATTTAGTAAAGTTCTCTAGCCGGATTCCTAATAAAGTTATCGACAAGCAAGTTGTTTAGATCGAAAGAGCATCGAAAAATAGCCTTAGTCCAAGAAGAAAAGTTTCCACTGGGAAATCGTTAAAGGGCTGAAAACGTGTCTTGAAATTGGCAGGCTGCAGCTAACCGAGGCTGCAGCTCTGCGAGGAATGATCCCTGACACTATTCCTTTCACAGGGGGTGTGGGGGTCACTTTGAGACTCCAAATCAATAATTATCTCAACACCCAAAAAATGATCGATGCCAGAGTTAGTTCGAGTCTTAGATGAGCGGCGTGATATCCCTGGTCATCATTCTATATTCGATTCATCTCCAGCTTTTGCCTCAAAAATAAAACCATAATTTCAGGCGCGACAACCGCGGCGCAGTGCTATTCGACGAATCAGTGCGCTACTGGTTCGTTTTGTCTCTTTTATCCCACTTCGACTGTAAAATTTGAATAAATACGGTAAGAAACGACTTTTCAGGGGAGGACAACTGCTCGTGGCACGCTCTCTGCATCGATTTGCCTGATGATCTGGATCAACCGAGATTCGAGTGCAGGTATGCACAACTTCCACGTGTTTCGCCTCTAAATAATCGAGAATTGCTGGCTCAATCAATGTCAATCATTCCAGATGCAAACCCGGCTACAGAGGCAATGGAACGCATTGTTATGGTGAGATTAACTTATTTTAAGTAATTTAAAATATAAAATATTTAATAATTAATTCTAGACGCCTGCCAGAACTTCTGCCTCAACGACGGTGTGTGCAAGAAGAATCCAATTGGTGAGAATTAGTTTGTCACTTCTGAATGTTCAGACAAAACAGCAATTCACAAGAGAAAATCTACTTAACAATCTCAAATTTTGTCACAGTTGCTGTGGCCTCCAATGAGCTGATGCTATTCAGGTTTCGTCGAGTGTGTGTGCAAGGAGACGTTCACTGGAGAAAGATGCGAGCATCGATTCCAGCCGAAGGGACAAAAGGTGCGCATGTTGAATCAACGCATCACCTTTTCCTTCTTTCTCGTCGTATTATTGAGTTCAGACGAAATTAGGAGTAATCGACGCTCGTAGTCCGCGAATTACAGGAACATTTATTACATTTGTTTCAACGCATTTAATTCCAGGTCGCCATCGTCACAGCCACCATCGGCGCCATCGTCGCCCTTCTCATCGTCATCGTCATCGTCATCTTCATGATCAACTTCAGAACGAATCGAGTGATCGACAGCGCGGAGAAGGTATGTCTTTTTCTCGAAGTACCGGATATCGAAAATGGGCACAGGTTGGTAGTTGATAACTGATTTTCTGCAGTGCATCTGCCTGTATTTTTTATGTTTAGTTGTTTGGAGATCCGGAATTTTCTGAAATATTCGGTTAATAACCTCTATAAAATAATATCTGCAGGGCGCCGGCCTCGGTGCGCCACTCGGTCTACGCGGCGCGGGACCAATGGCGAGCATCGGTGGAGGACCGGTCGGAAGTGAGTTCCACTGTTTATTCATATTCTGGTATCTTCTGTCACTGTTGATTGCAACTTTGCCTCGAGGAGGAATAAAAACAGTTGAACATCAATTCAGGCAGCACTGGCGACACTTTCGCAGGGCTTGGCGGACCGAATTTCCTGATGGGAACGAGAGGTGCGTTTCCGTTCATGAAACTCAACTAACCAATCAATAATTCCAGACGCGCCTCGGCCCATCGGATACTACTACGAAGATGACGATGAGTACGATATGAAGACGATGTATGTGGGAGAGACGGGAGGAGGAGGAGTGGCCGGGTATCTAGAGGTACGTCCTTTCTTAGGATTACTTATTGAGTGAAACAGTAGTCGATTTCTATTGCGAACTCGATCGAAATCAGAATGAAATTGGTGAAAACATAAAATCTGCAGAACGGCGGTCGCAATGAGCGCGAGAGCTCCTCCTCGTCCTCCACTGCCGCGCTCAATCCGGATATCGAGCGAAGGTATTCCTGGCACCACTGATGTCGTTCATGATTCTAGTAATGTACATGGGTACGAAAAGTGATCATGGGTCCCCGTATTGCAAATTGTGCGCGGGTCCCTCAAAATTGAACAGGGCCGAAAATTGTCAATCTATTTTTCAATCTTGATCTTTGATCTCTGCAGACGTCGCATCGCTCAGCAGCACATGTACCGACCGTCGCAGCAGGCGGAGCGCGATGGAGCGTCCACTATCGGTAGGAAAAATATTTTCGAAAATCCGGAAACTCCTGTTTCCCGGTTCTCATCTCCCGGCTTTGCAGACGCGCACTCTCCTCCCTCTCGTCGCATCTCCACAGCAACAACGAACGCCACCGATCGATCACCGTTGTAGAAATACCGTAGCCCATGGCTACCGTGATTTATCGATCGATAACAGTTAGATCATCTCTCTCTTCTAGCCCGTGTGATAACTTATCCCTACTTACGCAATTCATATCATCAAGTACTTTGGTCTTTCTACGCCTCGCCACGCCTACGAGTAATCATTAGTGTGATATTTAATTATTTTATTTATTAAAATCGAAATTATGGCCATTTCAGTTTGCACAAAATTTCACTTCGCCATTTTGATTATTATTGCGCAACTTCGATTTTGTTACATTCCGTGATAGAAATGCTCAAAAGACTCGTGCCAATTCTGTTTGTACCTACCGATAAAGATAATTAATAATAATTAAAATTTTATGGCATAGAAAAACGCAAAGTGACAAGGTGAACTCATTTTCAGTTGCAAAGATCCCATTCGATTTTCTGCAATAAAACAAGTTAGACCTTGTTCTGATTCGACAGTACCTTAATCGTCTTTTGAAGATCAGCAATTGTCCATCTGAGAATCCGTCGATCCTGTGAAAATTATTGATGAAAATTACAAAACATAAAAAAATAATTAAAAAATGAAAATGAACCTGTGCATGGAAGCCAGCTGTGTTAACCACGTCCCTATTGAATGTTGACAGTTTTTCTGCAATCATTATTTGTTTGACTGAAAATTCGAGTGTTTACTTGTGAAGTTCGCGAAGTCTTGCCTGAGATCAGCAATATTATCGGAGTCTTGAAGTCTCTCCTGTAACGTGTTCAATTCTCAAAAAACTTTTCCTTACCAGAACAGTTGAGATGAAGGTGTTTATATCTCGTCGCAAGGTGTAGAAAATAATGAGTACCTGACAAGTAATCGGACATCGAGTGATGATTTGAAACTTGGGCACCTGTTTCGGAGTTCCACCAATTTTGAACAGGGTAAGGATAACATCATCGATCTGTGCTTGAAGTTCACCTGTACCAAATTATTAACAAATAGAAGCGATTCTGATTTGCTCTGGACTTACCAAGTGATATTTCCATGCGTGAATGCAAATGGTCAGATGAAGAAATTTCGCAGGACAATAGCTGAGCAGTGTAAAATCCGAATGATGAGAGGAGGAAGAGTTGAATGAATTTGTAAACGTTCATTGTTCTAAAGATGATTCGAGAAAATTTTCTTTGGAAGAGGGACGTTGTAGCGACATGAAACGTGTAACAGAGTTTGAGTGGTGCATAACCATCCACCACAGCTCCTGCTGTGAGCTTGCGTTTGATTGGTTTTCTCTACTCTTGATCCGAGATAGGAACAGTGTTGAAAAGAGCAAATACATTCATGATGGTAGATTCGACAATTTATCATAAGTGATATCTATTGACCACTGGAACTTGGCACGGCAGTTACGCGAACGCTAATTCCTGGCCTCGGAGTGAAAATGTACTTCCTGCATAATTCCGCATTTTATGAAAGCTTATAATACATACCGAAGGGCAGGCGAGAAAGCGAGAAGGAAATAGACATTCGAAAGTGTCATGATGTCAACGACGATTAGTTGGACCTCAACCGTAAGTTTTGTGCTCGTGATTATTCACTTTCCCATTTTATTTTTATTCCCTGTCGAAATGAACTCACTCTTATTGCCACACCAGCAGCCATAGTAAAAGGGAAGAACTGGATTGAAATCTGCAATAAATTGGATAGACTAAAATGGAATTTAATTTAAAATACTGGATCGCAGGACCAGACAAATTAACTATGCAATGGAGAAAATCCGTCTACAATCAGAAATATCCCTCACCTGCGCTGCCGTATATAGCAAATGCACGGCGAAACTACAGAGTGTCGTCACATAGAGACCCTGAATTCACATTTCAGGCCACTACTCTAGTTTGGAGATGTCTCAAGTTATTCGAAGAAATCGAGCAACCAACAATTTCGGCTCGCCTCTTGGCCTTACTGTTTTCAAACACTTCGTTGCGTATTAGTGAATACTGCAGAGATGTTTCATTTTTTTTTAAAACATTCGAAAACAGACCAAAGTCGCGAGATTTATAGCAAATTCGACCAAACAACATATCAAATGGTACCCGGCAACCGAGTAAGCGTACGCCTGAATTATTGATCATCTTCATAGCTTTATTACAAGAAAATACGGCGGTCAGCGATCCGATGTCTGGCGTGAAGTAAATAAAGATTGGACCAGCTTCGACGGGTATTTCGACGAGGTACGACTGCCAAATTAGGGACTGAATCATAGCTTATTGCATCGAAAATGACGGTATTTACCCTCGATCCGAAGAGAATGGGCAAAGGATAGATCAATAGAACAGCCAGTAATACGTAGTGTTTGTCAAACTGAATAGACATTTGTGAAGTTTTACTATAATTGATCGGCCACCTTCCGGAATAATGAGACTCTCGCAATGGCCAGATATCGATTGAGCGAGAGTAAGATTCCATAGAGGAACGAAGCGAGAATTGTGATCATAAGAATGCTCCCAAAGATGGGAATGAGAATAGAATTGGCTGAAGTCTAGTCATTGTTCTTACCCCAGGCCGGTGACTAACCTATCCCAGCAAAGAATGAGTGCAGATAGCTCTGAATTGGAAGATGAAGGCAGAAGAGGTTCAGAGAATAGAGGATGACCTCCTGAAACAAAATAAATAATAAATAAAAAAAGAAGCTGATGAATCATCAACTCACATTGATCGATTTGATCGAATACAATCGCAAGTATCTACTATCATCGTATTGTTTGCTCGTCCAGATTCGATAGAAGACGTAACCTGGGAGGAAAATCATTTTTATCGGGTTTAAAATGCGAATAATATCGATCCATCCATACCAGCAAGGGAGATAGTGGGGACTGCTACAGAGATTGAACTAGCCAGGAAGTATGGTCCCGATACGTCGAGGAAGGACATTTGGGCAATTGGAGAACCTGAGGCAGTCGATTTTTTGCTCAAAGAAGAACGGAGGTTAATCATGGAAATGGATTTGTTGAAAGAAGCAGGAGTACAAGAGAGAGCGAGAGAGGGAAGAACATTTACGCACGGAACGCCTGAACAAGTTGGACAGTTTACTAAACACGTAGCCCGCCTCTTCGAGACGCGAAACCTCTGATTATTTATCCCTCTCTTCCAGCTGTCTGCATAAATGTAACATCTAGACCAAGTGAGCCAAGAGCACTATCGACGAGACGATAATATAAAACTGAAAAATTACTTCCCATTTCAGTTCATTGAGGCGCTTCAATCACCTTGTTTACATTCAGTCTCTTCTTTCTCAAACATCTGGTCACCAATTCTGGCCCCATTGATCACCCCGTTGTTCTCGACTGTTCGAGGGCCTATTCAGAAGAGAGACTAACCCATTCCCTCTCCCCCCCTCATCTTCCTCCATTCCATTCCGTCATTCTCAGAGACTGCCCTCTTCTTTCTCAATCCCATTCGGTCGAAAGACCATTACCGTCATCTGTTCTTCGTGTGTCCACAAATGTCGGCTGTCCTTATCTCATTCTTGTTGTTTTAGCACCGCTCAATGTATAAAGTACCTGATTACTCAAGGAATCAGATCATGAACAACGAACCGTTGAACACATACAAGGCAGAAATGAATCGGATAGGTTGGTTCAAATTATCGGCTCTGTTCGGATTTGGGGGACCCATGACGATATGGGGGATCCATGGAGACCCATGACAATATGGGGGACCCATGGTCAATATGGGGGACCCATGACCCACCTGACAATATGGGGGACCCATGGTCAATATGGGGGACCCATGACCACCGATGACATTTTGGGGGACCCATGACCTCCTCTGACAATATGGGGGACCCATGACCCCCTCTAACAATATGGGGGACCCATGTCTTTTTTTGGTTTTTCATTTTCTCTTTGTCTTTTTGCTCCACTGCATTGTTATTTCTTTTCCCTTGTGTGTAAAAATGTTAATTATGTTAATTTTAATTCATTATTTACTTCTACAGTTATGAGATATAATGTACATGGTCGGATTTGAAGCAAATAAATCGAACAATGCAATATGGAGTATCATACAAGAAATTAGTCGACAGTGCAAAATCATCAAGTCTATTTACCATGCTGTCTGTGAACACCCGATCCTTCTGAAGAGTTTCGTGGTCTTGGGGTCGATCTGAGACCTGGTCTTCTAGTTGGTTTTGAAGTGGTTGGACGGGTTCTGGGATTGGGAGTGGTAGTGGTAGTAGATCGTCCGCGTCTGGACCTCGTGGTAATGTGATTGCGAGTGGTTGTGGTAGTGGTGCTAGATTTTCCGCGTCTTGTCTCGTGGTAGTGGGATTGGGAGTGGTAGTAAAGGTAGAATGGTGGTAGTAGGTTTTTCGTACCTGGGCCCTGGGCAAAAAAACCTCACAATAGCACGCAATACCCATAGAGTACGTACCACACTAACAACACTAAAGGTCCGTTCCACACCTAGAATTAGAGTGAGAACCACCAGAAAAATGAAGACTAGAAAACCAGGCTATGTATAAACAATATTAAGTAAACGCATTATCACATTGAATAAACATTATTACGCGCAAAGGGCCACAAAATGACAATCCGATGCAGCAAAAATAGAGAGAAAATGATTATCCAAACAATCTGACATGAGACCCAGATATTTTCATGGGTCCCCCAAATTGCGAGAGGTGGTCATGGGTCCCCCAAATTGCCAGAGGTGGTCATGGGTCCCCCGTATTGTCAGGTGGGTCATGGGTCCCCCATATTGACCATGGGTCCCCCATATTGTCAGGAGGGTCATGGGTCCCCCATATTGACCATGGGTCCCCCAAATCCGAACAGAGCCAAATTATCCTTTGAAATTGTTCCACTGTAAAAAACTGTATATCTTTCAAACAATTTGTAGTTATCCCAGACACGCAATGATTCATCTCTAGCATCCCACTTTATTTAGGAAGTCTTCTTACCGTATCTCTTCCTAGAATTTCTCATTTTTTGGTAATGAACCCTTTTTTTTGTTCAAATTTCAGCTGATGGCATCGCTTCTCGTAGAGAGGCGAACATTCGATCTCAGGTCGAAGCTCAAAATGCAGCGCTGATTGCAGCTGAGACTTCAGCGAAGAAGGTAGCGAAACTGACTTTTTAATTATTTAATTATATAATGTTATATTCTATTTCAAGGCCACTAACGCGGCAGCTGAGGCAAAGGAAGCCTGGGACACGTACTACAATCTGACGGGGAAGCGAATAGCGGCAGCGAGGCATCGGATGAAGTGCGAATTCGCTAATGAGAACACGACAAGAGCGAGGGAGTTGAGAGAGATGGATGAGGGTGAGTACTAATTTAAACTTCCTGACGAGTATTGTCGATTAGTGTAAATTGTGCACAGAAGGACCCGTCTTGTTATGATTCATTTTGAGTGAAACTGAAATATGGATAATTTCAGCAAATGTTCTGGGACCGAACTGGAGCAAGTGGTGAAGTGGCAACGCCAACATAAATTTTAATCGATTCGCACCAAGTGCTGTTGTTATTTGTTTTTCTCTTGTTTTCGTTCTAATCGTTGCAGAAAGTGATATTTATTGAGTTGTTTCTCTTTTCTGAAATGTTGCTTGACATGTTGATGTGCAGCTGACTTCTTTTTTCAATCACCAGCCAGATTAATGTGCAAATATAGATCATTATGCGTCATCAATGAAATTAATTTTCCTTATATCCAACAAAATTTAATATTTGTGCACTTCCAGAGAAGAGTGTCTTGCATTCATTATTAACTCCGCGTAAGTCATCTCATTTCAAGAATGAGTGAATCTTAATTTTCTCTTATTTTTCTACCCGGGAAAGTCCAAGTGCCCAACCTCTTTGACTACAAAAGTACATGACTCCTCTCGGTAACAAGTTCGGTCATGATATTGAAGCTCGCTACATTTCCGAGTGGTGATAAGAGAGGAAATTTAGCCAATGTGGTTCCACTTTCCTTATCTCTTCCTTCTCGCAAAACAAAAGATCAGTGAATGATGTTATGTCGCGTGTGCCAGTTAGGGTGAAGGTTAGCTAGCTCGAGATTTGTCAGTTAACCATTCGGTTCTTCCCTGTCCACTGTCCACCGCTATTTCGTCTTTACCTCTTTCTTTTCAGATGAACATCTTCACATTGTTATCACTTTGTGCTATCATTACCTCTTCTCTCGCTTGCTCTTGCATCCAGCAAACGACGAAGGATGCCTACTGCGGCGCGGAGTGGGGTAAGTCACGAAGAGTATCGTGAGTAGAGTGTCGAAATCAGCTATTTCCCAGCTAATGACTAGCTGGTTCAATTCTTAAACAGCTAGTCATTTAAGAAACGATTATCTCTCTCACTCATTTCGACTTCGCAGCTAGTCGCTATGCGGTCCGTCTAGCGGAATTACCAAGAATGAGTGGGAATTGGGGTGATCATTCCTTTGAAACACAATCAAATTCACCTATTTTCACTGAGCCCGCTCGCGAGGAGTGAGAAGAGTGAAAATGAACCAGCTATTCGTCAAATAAACAGCTAGTCATTTACGAATCATTCCAGCTAGTCGATTAGCATTTCACTGATTCTAAATGACTAGCTGGTTAGAAATGAAGTGACTAGCTGTCTATTTTCGACACTCTAATCGTGAGCTCCTCCCAACGAATATTTCCAGTATCCCACGTCAAAATCAAGCAGAGAGCCATCAAACATCCGATGCCGTGGGACGGATCGAGAGATACGAATATCATTAGATACGCTGTCGAGCATATCCGCGTCTTCAAGGTTGGTGTTTCTCTCGGCCGATAATATAAATCGTATGGCTTTCGAAATTGGGAACGCGAATCTCCATGTTGAATGTTGCAGAAGCCCTCTTCCTTCTACAGACTTCCAAATGCCGCTTACACGCCACTCGAATCGGCGACGTGCGGAATCACTCTAGATGTGGGAAAGGAGTACCTCCTGGCTGGTGAGTTTTATTTCCGTTTCAGAGCCGAAAAATGAGAATTCAGGTCGAGTTGCACCCAAAAGAACGCTGAACACCATTCTTTGTGGGCAGGTATGACATTATCATCAATTGAGTCTGAATTATTATGCAATCAATCGATGATAAGTAACGGGCCTTCTTAGATCCTCCCTGACCCCGGCGAGAATACCTTCGGAATTGTGATGGAGTGGAAGCAAGTGCCGCCTGCACTTCTGGCCAAGATTGAGACGATCAAGTGCTAGAGATCAGCAAGAAAGTTGAAAGTATCCGGGCATGGCAATATTTGAATGCTTATTGTATGCTATGTTAACCAATCAACTTTATCATGCGTCGAAGAAACCAATAAACTGTGATCGATATTTCCCCCATGATGATACTGGCTCGAAATTTCGATCTTAGCAGGGTCCCACGGATTTGATCTGATCATTGAGGCCAATGTCTCCGAGGAAGCTGTGGCCACCGGTTCCTAAAACATTAAAACTTTAAAATAAACAGTAATGCTTTTATAAATTTGAATCATTATAATTACCAGGAGCAATAGTCGTCGATGCTCCACCGCATCCCATGTCCTGCAATAAAAGAAATTATAGTTTTCAAACAGTTGTTGATTGATACCTTGTAAACGCGAATGCTTTCAAGTTCCGTGCGTGTTCACACTAGAAACTAATCCGCTCGCATCTCTCATGAACCAAGGAACCGACTCGCAGTTGTCAGATGGGATATCATGACTTCTGCCTGGAAGAGTGCAGAAATGATCGAGTGAAATATTCGAAGACAACTCGCCTCCGAAATCTCTGTCCTCGAACAGAGTAACAGTGTACCCACTGACCATCGGCAAAGTGATGAGAAATATGAAGGAGAGATGCATGGTGGAGTGAGTTATTTGGGTCTAATAAGGCTGTCTTATAAAGAACCTAAGAACAGTGATTACTAACAGTTTGAACGTCCTTTCAATGAACTTTCAATCTTCGTCAAACTCAGATTTGCCCCATCGTTTAATTTGTAGAATAAAAGAAAACACAGTATTCGGCCCGGAGTTAGTGTTACTGAAGTGTTACGGAATCTCGTATGTTACTCATCTTACAATTTCAACTTCGTGACTTTTTTCGGGGTTGCATGAGTGTTCGAAGGCTCTTGAAATCGGCCAACGACAACATTCTTCCTCTGCCCCGGGCAGCATCACTCCAGAATGTCACTCATCACTTCCAAGCATCACTCCAAGCCTTCTCCAAGCATCAAACACTTCCAAGCAAGCTTCCAAGCATCGCTTCCAATCACATTTGGGAAAAGAAAATAATTAATGAACGCATTTTTTGTCATTTCTACATTTTCTCAAACCAACGAGGAAAACGAGGCATATCGAATGAGTCTGACACGAGAGGCGTATTTGTCTTTCGCTTGTTTGCCCTTATTTCACCACCCCTGTGAGCAGTAGACTTTCAAAGTTAAACAACTAGTTGTTTATCTATGCAATATTCTATAGGGTTATTCTTGGCATTTCTCCCCACTCGTGCGGTGCTAGGCCGGTCGATATTTGCAACTAGTTGCGAATGGTTCGATAAACAACTAGTAAACAACTAAACAACTAGTTGTTTATCCGATAAACAACTAGTTGTTTAGAGTGTAACTAGTTGACTTTTAAAGTCTAGTGAGCAGGCATTTTACATACCTTCCCCATCCAGTAGCATAGCACACCCATCGTTCATTTGCCTTCTGCCTCTATTTTGCCCCCACGACTTTTCGTCGTCTTCGACAAAAAACTTCACATATTTAGAACCAATGCTCAAACTTGGAATCGCTAATATTCTAGCTGTGGCAGTGGCCGCTTCACCAGAGGCGCAGCTGATCAAACACTTTGAGAATGTTACGGAAACTATTAAAGACAAATATGTGGGTAAGTCGAGTGTGAGAAACATACTACCTCTTTATTTATATAAAATCTTTCTCAAATATACATTATCAGGTATCGACGGTTTTTAAGTGGAAGGAGCTATTCATCGATTGGAGATCCTGTTGAGTGGTGTGCTCATCTTGGAAGCCCCCAAATGCGATTGTAGAAACGCATTTCAGGAAGAGAAGTCATCTAATGTCAATGCAACACTCATCATTTCTTATGTGAGCAATATTTTCCTATGTTGATCAATTTAAAACGTTTCATGTCATGTCTAATTTCAGGCTTTCTCAAATCCTTACCTTGGCTGGCAACCAGCGCTATACGACAACATTTCCCAAATCGAAGTGGACAGAGCAATGCTGTGGGGTCCGAAAATCGATGGATGCTACAGGTATACTAACTCAATCGTGGCTTTTCACTATTAGAGTTTATGTTTTTGCAGAACGATGCGAGTCAAAGAAACGAATACGTATCGTCGAAGCAATGTGAGCTTGACAAATAAGTAGGGCTGGCAAGTGAAGAACGAAATGAAGAGTTCATCTCCCCTCACAAAGGCGCGCGACTCTCCCTAATTCTTAAATAAGAGTTGATGCAAATCGGTCTACTCTTAAATAAGAGTTAGACCTCTCATTCTCTCTCATTCGCGTGCTCTCTCGCGGCAAAAAGCCCTCTTATTTAAGAGAGAGCGAGACCGGGTCGCTCTTAAATAAGAGTTAGAGAGAGCGCGCCTCTTCATTTCACTCTTAACTCTTCATATGCCAACCCTACAAATAAGATTTGTTCAAGTCCATTCAAATTCGAGAACGAGTGATGTGCAACTAAGAGATTCTCATTATTTCGTGTGAATTTTTACAAAAAAATATGTTTATTCTAGGTGTCCTCAGACGGCAGAGTCACAACAATCAACGAGTTTAAAACTACAAACTATTGTCTGATGCAAGTTAGTTTTATTTACGTTTCTTGAGCAACTTCTCTATTACATCAACTTTTACTTCAGTCCGGAGATACCCACGGGTGTCAAGTATGTCTACAAATCGAAAGGATCCCCAGATTGCTACTTCGTGTTGGGGGCGACTTCGTGGCTGAGGTTGACATCCATCTTTGATCCATAAATTGAGAAACTAAACGCAGGCTCCGCTTGGATGGCAGGTATTGAGAGACATCAATGTGGTTCTTAGACATTCAATTGAAGTGACAAACCCTTACAAGTATGGATCGGTTCGTGTTGCATATTACATACATAAATGTCTTCCGAACTTTCAATTTGCAGGCAGAAATTCGCTATATTATCTCGCGTGAGTATCCCGTCAACTGGACTGCGCTGGAGATAGGTGCGAATTAGAGTCACGAATAGCCCTGATAGATAATATATTGCTATTTTCAGTTGCTATCTCTTCTTTGATTCTGATTATGAGCCCGTTTGTGTAAGAATCGGACAAATCCGGAGTCATCTGGCACAGTGAAAAAAGTCAATACCGTGAAAATCTGTGTTTGGGGGTTCTCGGAGACGCTGATGACGATAGGCATATTCATTTTGCATGTTGAGCCTCCGTTGGCTTCAGACGACGTAACGTCGAAAACAGAATTTTATTTATCATGACTTACTCGATAACGCTAAAATTATGAGAAAATGGCTGCATGGTCAGAATTTGATGGCGGTTACGCCAGTATTTTTTATTTTTCATAAATGACACAAATAAATTTATTAGAAAATGTATCTTTTCAACGACTCATTTGTGAATTGAGAGACAAGCATAGAAAAATCCGGCATGAAAAATGGATTGACATATTTTTTTTTGAGATTTTTAAAAGACATAGTTTTGAAGGCAAAAATAAAAATAGATCTGAAAACGTCGATCCTCCCCTTGTTTACGCCCTTCTGTGCCTTTGATCTACCCTCTTCCTCTACCTCTGCCTGTCTGCGCTCTCTCAAGAACACACACTCTCTCACCCTAGACAGGAGTAGATCATTGGGAATCGATGGCTGGCG
>LS573071.1:218343-245682 GCA_900490775.1 Pristionchus maxplancki | reverse complement strand
CGCCCTTCTGTGCCTTTGATCTACCCTCTTCCTCTACCTCTGCCTGTCTGCGCTCTCTCAAGAACACACACTCTCTCACCCTAGACAGGAGTAGATCATTGGGAATCGATGGCTGGCGGAGTCACAGAAGGGCGAAAACAAGGGGAGAAACGACGTTTTCGGATCTTCTTTTATTTTTGCCTTCAAAACTATGTCTTTTTAAAATCTCAAAAAAATATATGTCAATCCATTTTTCATGCCGGATTTTTCTACACTTGTCTCTCAATTCACAAATGAGGCGTTGAAAAGATACATTTACTAATAAATTTATTTTTGTCATTTATGAAAAATAAAAAATACTGGCGTAATCGCCATCAAATTCTGACCATGGAGCCATTTTCTCATAATTTTAGCGTTATCGGTTGAGTCCTGATAAATAAAACTCTGTTTTCGACGTTACGTCGTCTGAAGCCAACGGAGGCTCAATATGCAAAATGAATATGCCTATCGTCATCAGCGTCTCCGAGAACCCCCGAACACAGATTTTCAAGGTATTGACCTTTTTTCATTGTGCCGACACTTGTCCGATTCTTAAACAAACGGGCTCTTATGATTGTCTGGATCATTATTCTCAAGAAGTGGGTTGATGGCTGGAGCAGAGTGAACAAGTATCAGAAACTGGAGCAAGCGAATGATAAGAAAGAGTGGTGGTAGGTCATCGCATCTTCTTCCCACAAATGGGCGAGTCGAGTTTGTGAAAGGATATGACGTGAAGATAAAGGGTGTATTAGCATTCGGTATTTCTTATTCGACTTTACTTCGAATTTTTTTTTCTCATTTGACTTTCTCCTTTCTGCAAAATACAACGTATAATTCAGAGAGGATAACGAGAGAAATAAAGAAAGTATCGTCAGTCATCGAAGATTCGCAATGAAATAGGATCTGGTCCTAGTCATAAGCTTGGTGTTTGCTTTTGCTCTCCTTGCTCCACTGACTCATCTCATTCGCTATTTATCTTACTACACATCCAGCTGATTTCTGATCAAAAAAATATGTTGCTAAATTTATTGCAGTAGAGCATATAATTCGCGCCAGAAATAAGCGTCATCTTATGATAAGCGTCTATTTTTATATGAATTGGTGAATACTACAGAAATGTAATTCATAGATACACTTGAACAAATTATTGTTTGTATTTCTACTGCAGAACCGAATGCTGATGAATTTCATATAATTTTCCGCATAACTCTCTAGCTGAGTCTGATTAAATGTTATCTATGATTTTTTCTTCTGCTTATTATTTTACACTTTTCGTTCCATCGTTATTGCTCTATCCGTGTCTCCGCTTTTCACTTTATTTTATTGAGTTACTGGCAAAACTCAACATTTTTAGGTCTTTTTCAGATGTCCTCACTGAAAAGGAAGAATGATGATGCGGAAATGGTCGAGACTGAGGTGAAAAGACCACGCGAGGAGAGAAGAGGAGAGGAACTCGGCCATGAGGTTTGTTATTCCATCAAGCACACATTCAACGTACATACTTTTTATCCACCAACGCAAAAGTGATTAGGACATTAGGTAACATTTAGGCTCATGAGAGCTGTAAGGTTTGGGATTATGGTTACAACCCGAGTTCGAAGAGTTAAATCTGAATAGTAAAAATTTGCTTTCCAGGACTTCTTCTCCTCGATGACAGAAGATTGTCTGAGAGCCGTTTTCATGCTATTACCAAGGTAGAAATATGATTTTTTTCAAAGGCAAATAACTCGAATTTTCATTGTAATATGTTTAATACATATTTGCAACACATCAATTACTGCAGGAAAGATCTGCATGAAGTACAGTTTTTGAATCGAAAAATGCACTCGATCGTAAATGAGACTGATTTCAACTCAATAAAATGGAAGTTCGGAACTCTGAACGTCTTTCAGGTTCATTTATTAATTATCCATTTTTTACATTTATTAATTACCTTATCGCAAAATTTATAGTCATGAAGCATTGGTGTTGGATGTAGAACTGTGGTGTAAAAATAGTACAAATCAAATCTTTGCTGAAATTTCTCAATTAAATGTCCATACAGATTGATGACGGATTCGCCTTCGTCTACTTCATTGGAGATTCTGAACACCCAGCGAAGGCGAAATCAAGCGTCGTGGGATATCGCTACGACATTTGGGACGATGGAAAGGCTGAAAAGAAATCGGTCACTCTCCAAGGCCATTTGAAGGTAGTTATGAGTAAATGGGTTTGAATCAACGTCTATCTTTAGCCTGAGCTTCGAGCCAAGCACAACAAGCCAATTCCGGATCGATTTATATCTGTGCTCAGTAAACTTCTTCAACTATATTATGCACGCATGGTCAAGCTACATTGTGTGAGTTAATATTCACTTTTGGTTTTGAAATAACGTTTTATTGTGAAATATCATGTAAATGACAAGTAAAGTTAGTCCGAACAATGCAGTCTTCTAATTCCAGCTCACTCTCGATGGCGAATCAATAGACAAACTCCGATTGACATTTGCTGGCCATAACGTCTTCAGTGTATATACTGAGCGTTGCAGAATAGCTGGCGTAACTGATGATTATCGAACGAAGTGAGTGGTTCTAAATAGGAATCTCTTCGCAACAACTTGACTCTTCATTTCCCTCTCAACGGCCAGAGATGCAAGAGAGCGTGCAGAATGAAGAGAGTCATCTTGCCAAGCCATCCCTAGTTCCAAAGCAATTGATGACAGAAAAAGAAGAGGAAAACGGAAAACAAACCATTACAGATTCGTCAATTTCGTTAGCGCAAGCGGCCTTCAATGGCTCGAGATCGAAAAAGTTGATGATGATGAAACAAGAGGTTTGCAAATACTTCCTAATTTTTTAAATCAACAAAAAAAGAAAATACGCAGGTTTTATCAACGAGAAATTGATCATTGATCTGGCTGAAACACAATTGAAGAGCTTTGTATGTCTCAAGCCAGGACCAAGCGTACCAAATCCTGTAAGACCCGAAATTTGATTTTTTTCTTCAATTTTATGCCAATTTGATTGAACTCCTCTCTTTGAGGTGATGCAAAGATGCTCATCCTCGATTATCAGCGCAATCAGCCAATTCGATCGTTTCGAAGCACTGGAGATCATGCTCGACCGTAGGCATCTACCTGAGCTGTTGATGGTTAATTTTTGCTTATTTTTTCAAGATGTAGCGTGATTTGGCAGCGGTTCCTGGACAAACTCGACCCCGAGGTTCCTCCTCTCGATCTCATATTGAAGATCTCACTCGATGTCCCCCTTTCCGGTGATGCAATCGACAGAATGATCAGAAAGCCGCAATTCGGAGTGAGTATTATCACAAATTGTCAATAGCTTGATTAATGAATTATATTTATGTCCTCCTTTCAGTTCCGGTATCCCGATCAATTCGGAAAGTGCGAAGTAGTGAAAAGATTGAATGGAATGAAGGCGCGATTCCCTTGTAATCCCAACGTGAACGTTCAGGCACGTATCCAATTTTACAGCCAAGATTATATGTGGGGAGGCGATCAGTGAATATCGATTATCATTATCGATTTCTTCTGCTACCAAAATGGTCTTTATTGTGTTCAATCACAAATTCATAAATAAACAGTGCTTATCGTAATTCCATAAGTCTGACGAAATCACACTCCAAGATGGTTCTCAATGAGGTGGAATCGATCGGAGCCGAAGAAAGATTCGTGGGTGGTCTCATTCGGGCGGTAGACTTTCATCCAGGGAAGACCGAATGCCTGCAATATGTAGTGTGTGAAGCCGATGGTGGACTACTGTAGGACTACGGTAGGCATCGAATCGCAAACTGACCCCATCATCAATCACTTCTTGCGTGTTGTCGATGAATCGCTGTTTCACCTCTGCAGTCTTGCTCGCGGCGATGAGGGAAGAGATGGAGGAGGAGGGAAGATGGAGAGAGGAAAGCACCTGGTAGGATCGAAGATTCCAAATTTGTGCTAGCGGACCAAAATTTGTTTTTCGCTAAAACAAGATGGCTTTCCGCCAAACAGTTGTCGAACAAAGCTTCATTCTAAGCGCATAATTTCGTTATTTTGTAATGCTAAACAGCTCATTCGCTGCGTTGTTTTGTAGGCAGGCAGGACAATTCATTCGTCCTTCGTCTCACCTCCTCCAAATGTGCATCCTCGTGCATCGGAAGATGATCGCGCCACATGCGAGTGAAGAAGGCACGGATGAGGGGAGTGAGCTGGAATGGGAATCTCCAGTCACATACTGTTTCTGTCACATTTTATCGCAATAAATGTACTAAGTCCTTGTCAATCAAATAGCTGAAATCTAGTTTCACCTCAGCCCCTTCCTCCTCTCCCGCAGCCACGATCAATCTCTGCGCGGCGACCGTGTTGCCCGCCTTGAGGAATGCGGAGAGATGAGCGGCCTGAAATTTATTAATTTCAAGAAATTACAGGTCCACAAATGGAAAAGAAGAACGAGATAAAAGTCGACCAAACCTCGGGCACCCTCATCTCGATGCCGTAGTACTCCGCCTGCCGACGGAGGTCGCGCTCCAGATGGAGGGTCTGAAGAACAATTAATAATATTTTTCTGATTTTCAAGAAAAATATAAAAATTGTCTAATTGTTTCGCATTAGAATACTCACCTTCTCAGGCACGACGAAGAAAGGCGAAGAGGCGCGCAGTTTTCTGAGACAATAATCATTCTTCGATTCTCAGTAACATGAACTCACTTGAATATGGCGGGTATCCTGACGGGTGTCCACTGCACGGCGAGAGAAGAGGAGTGGGAGGAGTGCAGGCGGGAGAGCAGCTGGGAAGAGGAGGATAATACCACGTTTACGAGCTCATCCCGGGGAAATGGGTATAAATAATGCGGATATGTATTGTCAACAAGTAAGCGCAGTTTCAGAAGCAGTGAAACAAACCTCGAATCCGACGTAGGAGTAGGGCGAGTTAATGTCGAAGAAGAATTTGATGAGCGACTTGGAGGAGGGCATTCTGGAATGAGAATTGAGAGAACAAACCAAGATTGGAATCGAGCACGCGCGAACTTTATGAAAAATAACGTAGATGCATGCAATTACCAGTTACCTCAGCGATGACCAGTCAGAATGAGGTGAGAATGACACGGCGTTCTAAGCATACAGAAAAGGGGGGGTCACTTTACATATCGAACTGCAAACTCGAGACTTGACGGATAGCTGAAACATATCGCAATTCTCATTCTGAACAAGGGGATTAATTTTTTTTAATTTTCCGCGTTGCCGTATTCGCGACATGTTTCAGAGATATCTCAAATTGCGAAAGTGATTTGCAGTTCAATTATGGTAACGCGGGAAAATTCAAAAATTAATCCCCTTGTTCACCTTTTCTGGAGAGAACAAAGGGGGTCAGAACGCTGTGATGAGGGTGATGGTACGGTTTAGAACTCGGAAAAAGAAACCAGATTATTCGGAAATATTGGACTGGGAATATTCATATTGAAACAAAGCTTTTAAAAACCTTCTTTGCATAACTATTATCTTGGAATCCTACTCTGAGAACCGATCAATTGGAACTATGGTAATGGAATGAGTGATGTAAGAACAAGGGACTCGTAATCATCGAGATGCAAATCGTGTCTCAGAACGTCTCTTTCAAAACCTACGTTTGGGAACCGCCGTTTCGGAACCGAGAAATTCAGACGCTAGGGGGCTCAAACTGAAGTTTAGTAGTGCAAATTACCAATCTAATATCATACAGTGCCTCAAATTTACATTATCTGGCCAATGCAAATCTTGAATCGCTTAATTTCACCATCTGAGGTCTCTCAATAGCTGCGGTTCCGAAACGGCGGTTCCCAAACGTCGGTTACGAAACGCACGTTCCTATGCAAAGGTTGTATGGAAATTGGTTCTCAGACATGTGTTCCAGACTGTCGGATTTGCATCCATTGTTCCCACCCGAGAATTCTCAAAGATCAGTTTCCCTAATCGATCGTTCCATTACCATAGTTTCGAACGACCGATTCCCAGATCGGAGTTCCAATGAAATAAGTTTCAATCTCAGAGTTACAAAGCGTACCATCACCGTGATGAGGAAATGATAGGATATTTTGTTAAATAAATTTTGTATTTAGGAATTTATGAAAGGATAATGCCTACAAACAATAATAAAGAAGTAAAATATAATAAGTAAAGCAAGGGAAACGGGCGCTCCAGCAGTGTTTTAACCTCGTGGCTGAGCTCGTTTAGAGAAGAGAAGGGAGAGGCGATAGACAATGAGAAGAAAGGAGAGTGATGAGATGGAAAGAAAGTGAGAAGGGCGAAAGAAACAGTGGTCACTGATCAGACAGAAGTGAAAAGGACAAAGTATTGAAACACTAAAGAAAGATCACGGATTGTGCATAAACTAGAGTTACAGGGATAGGTAAAAGTGACAAAAATGAAGTTCGAAAAACGCAACCATTCGAGATGCTACAACATCTTCGTTAATTCGACTATCAACAAAATTATTCCTTATCGAACACTATCTTTCGAGTTAATTCAATGCATCTTGATTTATTGATCTCCGGTATCGTAATTATCACGGTAGGCCATTCCAGAACGTATTGAAGAGACTGAAAGATTAATTATTGCTGTTTATAGGCATGCCAGAGGGCATCAGCAGTCAATTGGGCTCCGATCTCGCTTTATTGGTGCAATTAGGGGTGGTCTCTGTTGTCGGAACAACGGATATAATGGGAGCTCGGTACGGTTGTTTCAGGAATTAAAAAAGGTATTGGGTAGTTACAGTAACCCTCTCCTTGCAGCGGTGTGTCTTCAGCGTATCGGTCAGGAGGAGACCGTGAACATGGTCGAACCAGTCAAGGAGAGAATCCAGGAGTTCAACGATGTAAGTGAACACACGAATTGCTCAATGTTTTCACTGGGTCAATCATCAATTTTCTCTTTTTCAGAACGTTGGATCGATGC
Source organism: Pristionchus maxplancki (assembly GCA_900490775.1). NCBI lineage: Eukaryota > Metazoa > Nematoda > Chromadorea > Rhabditida > Neodiplogasteridae > Pristionchus > Pristionchus maxplancki. The sequence continues at coordinate 238,751 of LS573071.1, read as the reverse complement.
CGAAGCACATCATCATGTACAGAGACGGAGCATCGGACACTCAAGTGAAGAAGATCGCTTATGAAGAGTTGGAGTCTCTGGAGAGAGCTAGTGAGAGTGTAAGTTGCTTTCTTCTCTTCCCAATTATCACAGTTAGCTAATCTCTAGTTTGATCTTTGATCTTTTTTCAGTTCGGAGTCGAGAAGGATGCCATCACAATTACGTACATCATGGCAGCTAAGAGACATCACACTCGATTCTTCCGAGCCAATCTGGATCAGATGCCTGGAGAGTGAGTTGTAATCTTTGATCTTTGACCACATTCTTAAATCTCTTCAGTGCTCCCCATCTCAACTGCCCTCCGGGTACTCTGGTCGAGGACAAGATCGTCTCTCGCAACAAGTGGGACTTCTATCTCCAATCTCACTACGGAACCCTCGGAACGGCTCTTCCCACTCGCTACACCGTGGTCAGAGATGACTGGAAAGTGTCACCGGCATTCGTTCAGGTACAATTCATTCTTTGCAGTATCCAGATTGATCTTTGATCTTTTTAATCTTTTCCCATTCAGACGATCGTCTTCGCTCATTGCTTCGGCAACGTCCGTTGTCCTCATCCTCTCTCCATCCCGGTCCCTCTCCACTACGCGCATCTCGCAGTGAAGAGAAGCAAAGTGCTCTTCGACCATTTCAAGGAGTGAGTTATTCTCTTTTCAATCAATGAAATGCAGCCGAAATCAGTCAATAACCTTTCCATTACAGTAACGCGTGTGATGAGTACAGAAGGTCGAAGGAAGATATCGTCAGAGAGGAACTGGAGAAACAGGCAGTAACTCCTCATCAGAGAATCAAGGAAATGCAGGGAATGCATTATGCATAAGGAGCTACCTTTTTCAATTTTCAATTTAATTTTCAACACTCATTCAATGAATCATTCCTAGCGTAAACATCTCATCTCTCTTCTCCCATCTTAGTATACCTAGGCTACCCTAGAACATATGAGAACTTATTTTCACAGTATTTTCTGATAACACTATACCATAATTTTAACGAGTAATATTTTGCCCAGATTAGTTCACTAGATAAGACCTCATCATTATTCAGTCTCAATCAATTTTTTCACTTGTTTCCCGAAAGGAATCGATTTCCTCCAAATTCCCCATTCATTTGAGTCATCATTCATAGGTGTTGCACATACATACATTAACAATAAAGTATTATTTTTTCAATCTAGCGCTCAGCATGTGCATCGCAAATACAATTTCCCAAATACGATCTCTTTCACTTTATCAGTATCGCACGCTCTATTTCTCTGTGAGGTCGGCAATGTCTCTGAATGATGCTCATATTGGTTCCCTCTTCTCTCTATTGGCTTTCAATCCGCCATTTGCATGTATGAACTAAAAATAATACTACACTTTATCATCGATACATAAGGAATGCATGCACAAACATACAACACGATTGGGTGGCAGAGACCTGCTTCTATGAATGGTTACTTGGTACGGACTTTTAGTAAACTGAAATGGTAAGGGGCAGGAATTGGTGGTGTTCAGTTGCTGAACTTCTCGACGAAATCGAGTTTCTCGTTGGAGGGATGCTCGATTGCATACTTGACGGTCAGGGTCTGGTTCTCGCCCTGCAGTATAAGATCATGAGTGGAGTCTATTATAAAAGCTATAATAAAAAAAGGTAAATGCGGCCACATCAAGTAATTTTACAGTCGAAATTCGACTACGCTAGGTGGTGCTCGTCGGTGGGCCGACTTGCCCAGCTAACTATAAAGAGCATGCTATAATGAGCAGGCACAAGCGATGAAAGGGGAAATAATAAGTACCTTGCCCATCTTGATCGTCCATTCAAGATTGTTCGAAGGAAGAAGTCTGACTCCAGCCTTGGGAGTGTGATTCTCGCCATGGGCCTCCTCAGTAACTTTCTCGATGGATTCCGGAGAAATCACCTTTACCTGAAAATTGAATACCGTAATCACATAGTTCGTTGGGTTGCGCTGGCAGTCAGACTCAATATCGTACCTTGATCTTCTCATCAGTCGATCTCGGAATTTGTTCTCTGATAGTCAACAGAACTGCATCTCCTCTGGTGTTCTTGACGATAATCTTCTGTTCGGTTACGGTAGACGACCACTTATTGATCAGACCCGTCTGAAATACGGTAGGTCACAAGGTCAATCAATAACTGAATACCGTACCTGTTCATGGTGTTTGTGAGCAGGCTTGTATTCAATCTTGACAGCAGGGTCGACTCCAAGAGAAGCTGTGAAACGCTCACCGGGCGAGACGGGCTAAAATTGGAAGATCAATTATCAATTATGTTTCTGTTTCGCAAAGAAAAGATTCGCTTGCCTAAAGTCCTTAGGTAAATATTCATTCAATCGAATGCCTACATACCTTGATCTGAGTCTTAGCCACGAATGCTCCATCAAGATAAACGCTGGCTTGTCCCGAAAGAAGAGGAAGAGGAGAGGAATTGATGGCTGATGCGGTGAGGAAAGCAGACGAGTTCTTCGTGGGGACCTGGAAAGGGGGAAATGCTGAATGTAATCGAGAGATCATTACTCACCGATTCGTGAACGAGCTGGGGCTCGAGTGAAACGATGCCGATCGTGACCTGCAAAGGCAAATTTTAGCCATTGATTCAACGATATAGAGTAAACCTTGTGGTTGGCTCCATCAGAAGGAATCGAGCAGGGCCGAGTGATCTCGAACTCGGTTGCGAGCGTCTGCGTGTTGACAACGGCCACCTAATTGATGAATCGTTGATCTTTGATCCGTTAATTGAATAAGTGCACTCACTCTGTCCATCATCATAGGTTCGGGAGCCGACTCTAGAGCGCACGCCATCATCATCTGAGGAGCACCTCTTCTCCTGCAAATACGAATAAAAATTGTTTTAAACTTTCCTGATGATTAGGATGAGTTGTTCATTCATGCTGGATGTAAATTGCACATGCAATACCCTGTTATCGTCTATAATTCTTTTCAACTGCCCACTCACATCATGTTGCTGGTGGCGCACAGTTCCATAGGAGGAGGGCAGGGAGGAGGAGGACGATAGAAGGAGACATCGAGGGTGTTCAGATCGGGAATGTTCCCTCCCAGGCAAGGACGGGCAGTTGACAGAGTCAGTTGAGCGCCTGGAATAAATCATGAACGGGGTCTAGAAAACACTACGAAACGTATAATTCAGTACAACCTATCTAAACTAGGCATACAAATTATAACTTACCCTCCCAGTCTTCGCTCGTGCATTGATTGACGTTTCCGTAGTAGGAAAGCTGCAAAGTTAGAAATAGCGGAATGCAAAGGAACTTCCGGAGCGATCACAGATACACAATGAAATGATATACCAAAATTACCTGCATGCCGGTCTTTCCCTCCTTCGTATCAACACGAACGTCGTAGAACGGATGCCAGTTGGCTCCCCAGACCTAGAAAAAAATGTCCTGCTGACATGTTTGAAACAAATGGAAGAAAAGAATGATTACCTGGTAGGTCAATTCGAGCTCGACCTTTCCTCCTTCAGAAGAATCGAGGAGGATTGAGACGACCCTGAAAAGCAATGAGATTGCACTGAGGCTAGCACTCTTGGACCGCTGAATTATTTTTTGTTAACAATCTCACTTGATGAAATCTCCATGCTCGATCTGGTTCAATTCGTGCTGCTTCACATTAATTTCCTCTTGAACCTTCTGCGAGGATTTCTCGTTCACGGAAAGCTTCTCGCGGAGCTGAAAGCAGATCGATTTATATTGAGAATCACGAAATCGTTTCAAGCGGCATTCATATCGAACGAAGGTATCCAAATAATAATTTATTCACCTCGGTGACTTGTTTGTCGTAGAAATTGAAGAAAGTGATCACACTCTCGAGGGTCTCTTGATCAGCAGTGAATTTGGCCTCCTTGGGAGCAGCGATGCCTGAGCCGACCTGGAGTTGAGATAAATAAATGATTTGATTTATCCTGCCAACATTTTGAAATTATATTCCAATCTAGAACATTGGTGTTTTGAGTCTCTGGAATCAACAGCAACACTCGCCTGTCCAATCATCTTGTCAAGAGCCTCGATTCTCTTCGCAATCGACGCCTTCTCATCATCGATCTGATGTTTCTTCGACTCGAGTCCCTCCTTCTGAACTCTGGAAAATATTTCTTTAGCTTTGAACATTTCAATAGCTGCAAGTATCTGTTAAATGTCGTTTTGTGTGGATAAGGTCTGACCTGAGCTCCTTGGCTCTCTGCGAGTCACCAGCTCCCTCCGTCACACGGCGATCGGCAACCTGCAATTGATCGATGAGTATTTGAATACCGTACCCAGAACAGCAGGAGAAAATCGATAATGACACTGATACCGTACCAGAACTTCCTCGATGATGGCAGAGCCCTTGCCAGTGACGCGCACAGAATCGTCCTGCACGGAGCCCGAGATGCGCTGAAAGAAATCAATAACTTTATATGCCGTAGTCAAAACAAAAGGTACCGTACCTCAATGACGACTTCGTTCTGGCCGGGAGCCAACTCGACAGTGAACTCGCGCTTGAGCTCGGCGCGATCCTCGAAGACCGTGACCTGAGAAAAAAGTATTAATTTCCAAAATATTTGGAATTTGAAAGTGGAGTTCTGATCATTTTGGTGTCTGCTCACCTTCTTGAGGGTCTCCTTCTCAATCTTGATGCGATGGACGGTAGTGAACATGATTTGTATCTGAATAGGAGACGCTAAATTGTTTGAAATCTTAAAACAAGGCAGAGAATCATAGATATCTGAGTGGACTCGAACCACATCTGGAACAATATGAAAACACACAAATAGAAAGATGCTTTATACAAATTATTTAGAATATTATGCCGAGATTACGGAAGCTCAGAGTACAACACGGGAAAGTAGGGGGAATCTACATTTTAACTGTTTAGAAATTAAATAATTAGTTCTAGATATTTTTACTGTTTTCTAGATCAGAAACATCAAATAATGCTGTTTAGTTGTCAAACTTCTCAGTGAACTCGAGTTTCTCATTTGAGGGATGGTCGATCGCGTACTTGACGACCAGCGTTTGATTTGCACCCTGAAAACAACGGTTGCATCAGTTTTTATTTCACTTATTTAACCGAACGCCGTTTCGAAAAAAAAAACAGAGTGTAAAGACACTCACCTTATCCATCTTGACGGTCCACTCCAGAACATTCGATGGAAGCAGTCTAACTCCGGCCTTGGGAGTGTGACTGCCATTCAGTTGATCATCCTCAGTCACCTTCTCAATTGCTTCAGGGGAAATCACTTTCACCTGAAAATTGAATACCGCAATCAAACAGTTCGTTTTGCCGTTCGGCCTGTCAGACACATTCTCGTACCTTGATCTTCTCATCAGTCGATCGCGGAATCTGCTCTCTGATTGTCAACAGAACTGCATCTCCTCTGGTGTTCTTGACGATAATCTTCTGTTCGGTTACGGTAGACGACCACTTATTGATCAGACCGGTCTGTTCGTGATGTTTGTGGGCAGGTTTGTATTCAATCTTCACAGCAGGGTCGACTCCAAGAGAAGCCGTGAAACGCTCACCGGGTGAGACCGGCTATAATGGGACGAATAATAGTAATGTTTCAATCGAATGCCTACGTACCTTGATCTGAGTCTTAGCCACAAAAGCCCCATCAAGATAGACGCTGGCTTGTCCCGACAGAAGAGGAAGAGGAGAGGAATTGATGGCTGATGCTGTGAGGAAGGCAGAGGCATTCTTCGTGGGTACCTGAACAATGAGTAATCATATATATTTGATCAATCTCGCATAATTTTTTTAATTACAGTATGTTAGTTTGAAAAGAATAGTAAAAGGACGAACCGACTCATGCACCAGCTGCGGCTCCAGCGAAACGATGCCGATTGTGACCTGAACATTCGTTTTCGTTCGTTTGTATTTTTTTATTGCTTGAGCTAAATACAATGAAATGGGTCATTTGTCTTGCAGGGACCCATGTGAGTGATCTCGCGGATTGATAACATCTCACCTTGTGATTCGCTCCATCAGATGGAATCGAACAGGGACGAGTGATGTCGAACTCGGTCGACAGCGACTGCGAATTGACTGCGGCAACCTGGGAAACGAAGTACATTTGATCGCTGTTTCAATGTTTTGTCCGATCTTCAATACTATTCTTATTTCTCAATGAAGAACTCACGCTGTTCATCATTGGAGCAGCACCAGCAAACGAGTCCATCATCATCATCTTTCCGCATCTGAAAAGTACGATATTTCATGATTAGCCAGCTCATCGATCTGTATAGTCGTTGTCCCATCATCGAATTGATATTTAAAACATTTCATTCACACGAAACATTAAATGAGACTCACGGCGGGGCGGCTCGCACTGCACTGAGGCAGATGGGCTGAGGGGCGCAGGGAGGAGGAGGACGATAGAAGGAGACATCGAGAGTGTTGAGGTCGGGAATGTTTCCTCCCAGACAGGGACGAGCAGTGGACAGAGTCAGTTGGGCGCCTGAACACGCAATGAAAACAATATTTTATTTCGAAAATAGAAGACTTGCTTACCCTCCCAATGCTCGCCGGTGCACTGATTGACGTTTCCATAGTAGGAAAGCTGAATATTTTTAGATTACAATCAGTACCGTAGATGAAATAGCCATCAAATCGTCGAAGATACCTGCATTCCGGTCTTTCCCTCCTTCGTATCAACGCGAACGTCGTAGAATGGATTCCAGCTGGCGCCATGGGTCTAAAAAGTTAATTACGATTATCATGATTAATTTTCTGATTAATATTCATACCTGGTAGGTCAGCTCAAGTTCCACCTTTCCTCCCTCTGCGGAATCGAGAAGGATCGAGACTGATCTGGAATGACATGAATTGAAGTTTATATTATGTTTGATTTTCATTCAATGAGCGAACAGACAAATATTTTTAAATATCTACAGCATATTTTTTCTCACTTCATGAATTCTCCGAAGTCGATCTGGTTCAACTCGTGCTGCTTCACATTGATTTCCTCCTGGACTTTTTCAGAAGATCGCTCATTTGCAAAGAGCTTCTCACGGAGCTGGAAAATGATAACATTCGAATGTGTTTCGAATAAGTATTATCCATGTATTATGTGCATTCTATGATTTTTAGAAAAAAAACTCGTACCTCAGTGACTTGCTTGTCGTAGAAATCGAAGAATGTAATGACGTTCTCGAGGGTTTCTTGATCAGCAGTGAATTTGGCCTCCTTGGGAGCAGCGATTCCAGAGCCGACCTAAATGAAATATTTCATAGACCAAAGATATCGATCGCGTTGCAAGCTCATAATAATTATTTTTCATTGAGATTGCAAAAACGATACCTGCCCGATCATTTGATCGAGAGCTTCGATTCTCTTTGCAAGCGATGCTTTTTCATCATCGATCTGACGTTTCTTCGTCTCGAGTCCTTCCTTCTCAGCTCTGGAAAAAGCAGCAGATTAAACACACACATGTACCTTTGAATCTTCTCAGTCGTGACTTCCTGACTAATATGATGAATTTCTCACCTGATTTCCTTGGCTCTCTGCGAGTCTCCAGTGCCCTCCGTAACTCGGCGATCGGCAACCTAAAATCAATAATTGTAGAGATACGGCAAATTGCGAAAATAAATAGAAGAAGATGGCGTACCGAAACCTCCTCAATCACAGCAGTTCCCTTGCCAGTGACACGAACGGAATCATCGATTATTGAGCCGCCGAAACGCTAGAATTTAATCGATAACCATTCATACCGTATTGTTTCACATCAAATGCCGTACCTCGATGATGACTTCGTTCTGGCCGGGAGCCAGTTCGACGGTGAACTCGCGCTTGAGCTCGGCACGATCCTCGAAGACCGTGACCTGAGAAGAGAATATTGAATTATGCCAACCAGGAATAAACAAAGTTACCTTCCGGAGCGAATCCGTCTCAATCTTGATGCGATGCTCAGTTGTGGACATGATTTGTATCTGAGATTTATCTAGGGATTAGAGAGGAAAGTAAGCCATCGAAAATATAACAGTGGGCTCGAACCACCTTATGAATAGCACAATAACAGAATAATACGAAACATTTATACAATATTTTACACAGATATTATGACGAGATTACGAAAATGGAGACTGGAAAACGAATTACCTTAGATACTACATGTGGACTTGTGGAGTGTAAATGGTAACCGGACAATTAGAAAACAGCCAAGTCTACAGCGTAATAAAGCCAAATTGACGATTTGGAAGGGACATTAAGTGGTTTCAGTTATCGAACTTCTCAGTGAATTCAAGCTTCTCATTGGAAGGATGCTCAATTGCGTATTTGACGATCAGAGTCTGATTAGCACCCTGCAAGTAATGGTTATAGTGATTGAAAGATACGGCGCTCTATCGATCGATAATGAACGTTAAAACAGCTTTCTGTGAGATGTGATGATGCACTCTTCGAGATAACAAACCTTCTCCATCTTGACAGTCCATTCCAGATTGTTTGAAGGAAGCAGTCTGACTCCAGCCTTGGGAGTGTGGTTCTCTCCGTGGGCCTCCTCAGTGACCTTCTCAATGGATTCGGGAGAAATCACTTTCACCTGAAAAAGAATGCCGTAATCACATCATGAAATTTGATATAATTCGTTGGGTCGTTCTTTCTGTTAGACTCAATATCCTACCTTGATCTTCTCATCAGTCGATCTCGGAATCTGCTCTCTGATAGTCAACAGAACTGCATCTCCTCTTGTGTTCTTGACGATAATCTTCTGTTCGGTTACGGTAGACGACCACTTATTGATCAGACCGGTCTGGAATACGGTAGGTCACAAAGATGATCAGTTGGCAACTAACCCAACAATCGATAACTGATAAGATACAGTACCTGTTCGTGATGCTTGTGAGCAGGTTTGTATTCGATCTTAACAGCAGGGTCGACTCCGAGTGAAGCAGTGAAACGCTCACCGGGGGATACAGGCTGCAATGGGACGTTCAACTCCCAATTCTTCTTAGCAAGTTCGGCAAACTGTTTTCTAAAGGAAATGAGTGTTCATTAGTAGGCCATCGTACCTTGATCTGGGTCTTAGCCACGAAAGCTCCATCAAGATAAACGCTGGCTTGTCCCGAAAGAAGAGGAAGAGGAGAGGAATTGATGGCTGAGGCTGTGAGGAAGGCAGACGAGTTCTTCGTGGGAACCTTCAAAATGTGATTCTTCGTCTCTCTAAGTGTAACCGTTTAGGCAAACCCTTTGCAATGAAAATTGTCAAATATTTTACCGATTCGTGAACGAGTTGTGGCTCGAGCGAAACGATGCCGATCGTCACCTGGAATGGATACATTGACAACGTCAACTTCTGAAAACAGCAAAATTCCAAATAATAATATTTCTCACTTTGTGATTAGCTCCATCAGAAGGAATCGAACAGGGTCGAGTGATGTCGAATTCGGTCGAGAGCGTCTGAGAGTTGACTGCGGCGACCTGAAACCATTTCTTTTTATTCTAGTTTGATCTTTGATTTCCATTTGACTTCTTAATGAGGAACTCACGCTGTTCATCATTGGAGCAGCTTGCATATCCATTGCATACGCCTTCTCTTCCATCTCCATCTGGTTGTATCCTCGCCTAAAAACAACAATTTGCTTTAATCAAAATAAAGATTAATTATGTACAAGTAAAATGACTTTTTATACATACATCGCCATCTTAGCTCCGCCTCCGTATCCTCCATACATCGGCTGAGGAGGAGGGCAGGGAGGAGAAGGACGATAGAAAGAGACATCGAGAGTGTTGAGATCGGGAATATTGCCGCCCAGGCAGGGACGGGCAGTGGACAGAGTCAGTTGTGCTCCTGAATGCAGCAGATTAAATTCCTGAGTTGATTGATGAATCGCCAAACAATTTCCAGCAACATTTCGATCAGCCAGCAGAATAAAAACAAGTGAGAAGCAAATCTCACCCTCCCAATCCTCTCCCGTGCACTGATTGACGTTACCGTAGTAGGAGAGCTGAAAAATTAAAATCACATTACAAAATCAAATGTAAATATTTAAGTGAATCTAGTATTATTCAACTCAACGTTGCCTAGTAATGATACAACGGTGAAATGTACCTGCATGCCGGTCTTTCCCTCCTTCGTATCAACACGAACGTCGTAGAACGGATGCCAGTTGGCTCCCCAGACCTGAAAGGAAGTGTATACTTGAAAATTTCGGAAACCTTCTAAAAATAAATTCCAATTTACCTGGTAGGTCAGCTCGAGTTCGACCTTTCCTCCCTTTTCGGATTCCAGGAGAATCGAGATCACCCTTCAAAGAATTGATCACTGTTGGAAAGTAAATTTTATGAAACAATGTCTGCAATTATTTGGTATCTCACTTGATGAAATCTCCATGCTCGATCTGGTTCAATTCGTGCTGCTTCACGTTGATTTCCTCTTGAACCTTCTGCGAGGATTTCTCGCTCGCGGAAAGCTTCTCACGGAGCTGGAAAAAAACCATTATTTCCAAATTGCATATCCTAAAAATGTAAGATATTATCATGACAGGCATCAATGATGAACTCCAAAAAGTACCTCGGTGACTTGCTTGTCGTAGAAATCGAAGAAGGTGATCACACTCTCGAGAGTCTCTTGATCAGCAGTGAATTTGGCCTCCTTGGGAGCAGCGATGCCAGAGCCGACCTGGAGACATGTTATTTTTACTTTTAGGAAGATGTAATTCCTCTTCGAATTTAGGACCACTCTCAGACCACAAAATCAATCGCAAAAAAATGAAATATTCACCTGTCCAATCATTTGATCGAGAGCTTCAATTCTCTTGGCAATCGAAGCCTTCTCGTCATCGATAACACGCTTCTTCTTCTCGAGCCCCTCCTTCTCGGTTCTGAAAATGCATCATTTCGAATAATTCCCCACATCTGACATCAAATTTTTTTTATTACATGCATTATTGGTTCAAAAAGCAATTTGTATTTCCAACCTGAGATCCTTGGATCTCTGCGAGTCTCCGGCTCCTTCGGTCACACGACGATCGGCCACCTGTGAAAAGAAAATCAATAATTTTGTTACAATACATCGAGATAAGATGGTTCCAAAATAAAATCGATACCGTACCAGAACTTCCTCGATCACGGCCGATCCCTTGCCAGTGACTCGCACAGAGTCGTGGTCGACAGAGTTGGAGACGCGCTGTAAAAACAATATTAGAATTGACGATAGGAAATCGATAATCAGCTACCGTACCTCGATGATGACTTCGTTCTGGCCGGGAGCCAGTTCAACGATGAACTCGCGCTTGAGCTCGGCACGATCCTCGAAGGCCGTGACCTGAGAACAGAACATTGAATTAGCCAACCGATAATAGACAAATTTACCTTCTTGAGGGTATCCTTCTCAATCTTGATGCGATGCACGGTTGTGGACATGATTTATATCTGGAAAAGGCACAGATTCTTAGATTTTTGGAGAATCTGAAAGTGATCATCACAGGTATTTCAGTGGACTCGAACCACAAGATCGATAGTTACAACAAAAATAAAGTCGAAACTTTATGCAGATCCGTAGCAAAGTCGAATGTGTGACGGGAGTAGTAACAACAGGAATTGATGAGATAATAATTGAGAATAAGTCACAGATGCCAGCCCATGAGATTACGGTATGTCAGGTACGGTATGATTATCGATTGATTTAATGGCAGTTTCGCTCGGCGATCTCGATCTTCTCTGTAGAGGGATGGTCGACTGAGTACTTGACGATAAGCACTTGACTCGCTCCCTGCAAGAATTACAGTAGGTTGATTATGCATTGATTTTATACGGTGCTCAATTATCGATAAATAGTGGGAAGATACAGTACCTTTGCCAACTTCACAGTCCATTCGAGGTTGTTCGAAGGCAGAAGTCTGGCTCCGGACTTGGGAGTGTGATTGCCGTTCAGTTGATCATCCTCAGTCACCTTCTCAATTGCCTCAGGAGCGATAATTTTGACCTGAAAATCGACGACAGTAATTTATTTGTTTATTGGGTCATTCGGCCAGTCAAACACAATATTTCACCTTGATCTTCTCGTCAGTCGATCTCGGAATTTGTTCTTTGATAGTCAACAGAACTGCATCTCCTCTGGTGTTCTTGACGATAATCTTCTGTTCGGTTACGGTAGACGACCACTTATTGATCAGACCGGTCTGAAACACGGTAGGTCAGTAGGTCAATTGAGAACTGGTTGCAGTACCTGTTCATGATGTTTGTGAGCAGGCTTGTACTCGATCTTCACTGCAGGGTCGACTCCTAGGGAAGCAGTGAAACGCTCACCAGGGGAGACGGACTGAAATTGTATTTGCTGAAGACTACATCGATCATTTCTATGAAGCTGTCTCAGAATTCATTGAGACTTGAGAAACATTAGCTATTTGAACACCCGATCCGTACCTTGATCATGGTCTTGGCGACGAATGCTCCATCCAGATACACGGATGCCTGGCCAGCGAGCAGAGGCAGCTGAGAGGTGTTGAGAGCGGACGCCGTGAGGAAGGCAGACGAGTTCTTCGTGGGCACCTGAAGGATTGCTGGTTGGTTGGTGACAGCTGGAACGAATCGGTTGCGGTATCTTTTGCTGGAATAAAAATCTAACCGATTCGTGCACGAGCTGCGGCGAGAGAGTGACGATGCCGATCGTGACCTGGGAAGGGGAGATTATTGATTTGTAATTCATCAAAGACTAGGTAGACTGGGCGTTTGTATAAAAGGAAGAGAAATGTAACGAAGGGTGGACTAACCTTGTGCTGCGCGCCATCAGCAGGGATCGAGCAGGGACGGGCGATGACGAACTCAGTGGACAGCGTCTGTTCGGAGACGGCGGCGTACTGAAGAGAGACGGTCTCCAGTTCAATCTCCAATTCAGAGATAAGTGTAAAAGGAGACTCACGCTGGCAGCCATAGGCGTAGAATCGTACGACTCATCACTCATCACCGATCTCCTAAACATTAGACGTTACGAAATAGTAGAAATGAGAGTTTCCACTCTAGAACTACGTCCGTGTGCTGACTAATCAAAAGGATAACACATGCACTTACTTCATCGACATCTTCTTCATAACTGATCCTCCGATCATTCTCCTTCTTTCCATCTGAGGTCTGAAGACGGGCGCGCGATAGAAGGAGACGTCGAGAGTGCCGAGGTCGGGAATGTTGCCTCCTAGACAGGGACGAGCGGTGGATAGAGTCAGTTGAGCTCCTGAAATGAGGAATTCAGAATCCATACACCATCCGAGGTTTTTGCTTGCTAACTAGACAAGCTCAATGAATACTCAAATATCAAAGAATCTCACCCTCCCACTCCTCTCCAGTGTTCTGGTGCACGTTAGCGTAGTACGACAGCTGAAATTGATCTTTTCCTTATTCCCTGATTCTCAAATGAATATTGCCTATCAATGACGCAATTCTCTTCTCCATACCTGCATATCGGTCTTTCCATCCTTTGTCTGCACTCGCACGTCATAGAAGGGCGACCATCCTGCCAACCACACCTGGTAGGTCACCTCGAGGGTTACGGTAGAGGGCGCGGAAGTCTCCAGTAGGACCACGATGTCCCTGAATCAGGGACTCGATTAGCTACCGTACCCCCTCTCCCTTCCAGTCAGGACTCACTTGCTGTAGTCTCCCTGGTCGATCACTGCCAGTTCGTGTTCCTTCACGGCGATCAGTCCATTCAGACGGTCGACCTCCTTGCGCTTCACACGGAACTCTTCGCGAAGCTGCATGGATACTCATTAGAACCAACCAGTGAAAATTTTACGAGTCTCATTTTCGCACGCTTTCTCGTTTTCTCTGACAGGCGAGGCGCATTGCGAACTGAGAGTATCGTAAAACTTTGCGCAGTCTTGGAACCAACATTCTGTCAAAAAATGAGACATCACAACGATAATTGTTGCTATGGAAGAGCATTATTGTAGAAAAGTAAGAGCTTGCAGCATACTGTATGCTCTGATTCTGGTCAAAGATCAAAGATCATTCTCACCTTGGCGACTTGCTGGTCGTAGAAACCGAAAAATGTGGTGACGCTCTCGAGAGTGGCAGCGTCCGCAGTGAACTTCTCGCCCTTGGGAGCGCCAATGCCCGTGCCGATCTAAAAAGTGAAGGTAAAGCAGATTGAGAACGATCAAAATCAACGTAAAAGTGAGCAAACAACGACAGTTGAAGGGGAATTGAAACGGTTTTTCGAAGATGTTCGATTGAACAGAAGGAGAAAGAATAGGAGGGGAGTCAGATAATCTCTTGTCGAACAGTAGATAGAATAGAAAAAAGATCTGAGCAAACAAATATAGGGGAAGATTCGCTCTTCTGAGTTCGGTTCATTTTTATTCATGGAAGACACGTGAAAGAATTACCTGTCCGATCATTCCATCGAGAGAGCCGATTCGCTTCTGCACACTCTGCGATTCGAATTCGACTTTCTGACGGGCGATCTCCAGCTCTTCCTGATGGAGAGTTCGTTATAAACATTAGGAAAGAAATCGACTGATTCGAAATGGACTAATCCGGATGAGGTTATCATTACAATGTGAAACTCAAACGAACCTTCTCCTTTCTGATAACTGCGGCTCTCTCAGAGTCTGCGGCTCCTCGCACGATGCGACGTTGGGCGACCTGAGAACAGTTTATTTTGGCTTTCGAATATGCTACAACTAAATTCTGTATTGCACCTCGAAGAGACCAGGTAACATCTAACGAATCCACAGTACCTGAACTTCCTCGATGACTGCGGCTCCTCTGCCGGTGACTCGCACAGATTCGTCATTGACATGCTGAGAGATGGCCTGGAATACGGTAGATTGGGGGTACTGTAACTCCAATAATCGTAAACTGAGCAGACAACAAATCCTTTTCGAAATTCTTTTGCAAGTAAACAGTGAAGAATGAATTTCCTAACTGAGCCAGTCACCCTATGATTGAAAAGAGTAATCACAACCCTTGTGAAACCGGAACCTCAGTCGAAAATTGATTTCAGAGACGAGAGGAGAGAAGGAAAACCTCGCTCCAACTGAATCACTGGGGCAACAGAGTCGTTTCTCTGCTCTCTCGATCTCTCGTACTCAAAGGGGAGGAAATAGCTATTAGTCAGCCCCCGACCACCGAACCAAACCGCCCCTTTTTGGAGTGGCAGATGCGCCCATGTGAAACTTCATACACAAAAATCTCTCTGATTCCTCGTCTCCCATCAAATTTCTCGATCGTATTCACGAGGCCATTCAAAAGAGGCGTCGAGTTAGGCAAACAACAACGCCGATTTCGAAAACGAATTCAATCCGCATGTTTTGCGGCGCATTTTCGAGCAGTGTGAATCAATAACCGGCTACCGTAAGCTGACTAGACAATCGATACAGTATACCTCTACAGCGACTTCGTTGAGTCCCGCGACGAGTTCGACCGTAAACTCACGTCGCAGCTCGGCACGATCGTTAAAGACCGTGACCTGCAATTATCGATTTTTGAAACCGATTTTCCATTTCGCTTTCCAGGGAAAACAGATATCTTCCACTGTCTCTCTGGGACACTTTTTCCGCGCTCTTTACTCAACTTTCTCCCTCTTTCTCGTTCGATCACTAAAACCTCGAGTGCTCAAGAGTTCATAGCGCGCGTTCTCTCTAGTTCCGCGTTCATTGAAGAGTGGATAGATCTAAAGTGTGACCCAGTGAGATTGCATACGGATTCGATTGAGTAGCCAATAAGGTGTCGAAAAAACCCTTTGACCTACCTTCTTCAACGACTCTTTGGTGATTTTGAATGCGTGTTGAGTGGGAGTAGACATTGTTCTGTAAATCGAAATAGATTTATCAACATAAAACAGCTAATCATTGAAATTCGATGAAGTAACGAAAGATGAACATCAAGTGAAACAAAAGAAAACTAGCAGTGTTGGAATCTCTAGATGAGATACAGATGTGAGCAACGATCGACGTGGTTGGAAGAGAGGAAGTAGTTGAAATGAGCAGAAACAGGGGAGGAGCGTGAGGAAATTCACCGATTTTCGAAAAGAAATAAAGTTGTGAAAGAGCGCGCGTTGCAAAATCGTGCGGAAATGGCATGTGCGGACGAGGGGAAGTAAACAAGAAGACGCGAGCAAGCGGGTGGAAATAAAAATGGACGAGAGATTGACAAGAAATAGGTGGAATCGAGGTTTCACAAGGCACTATCAGGACGATTCAGTAAACGACTCAGCGGGGCGAAACCTAGGGAGGGTAAGGGCTCGTTCCCCACTCTTTTATGTGGGGTTTGCCGCAGTCAGAGGGCTAGAATGCACGTGCAGAGGAGAGGGACGAGACAAGAGGGGAGGGGTGAGGGAGCGAGGGACGGGCTGGGGGAGATGAGAGGGGAGAAAGAAGGAGAGCGGCGCTGAGTCATCCAACTGCTATTTTGTGTTACTGAAGTGTTGGGAAAGATCGAGAGATCGCGTAAAAATAGAGAGATGCAAGGAGGAAGTGCTGTGGAAAACAGTCTGTTATTGTACACAATTGGCGAAATTGCAGAAGTGCCTGGATTTCACCCAATAAAGGCACGCAATCTCTGGGGACGGAGAAGAAATGGGAGAAAGAGGATGTTGCAGAACAACGAAAAAACTGACAGCGAGGGATAGCTGAGACGATGTCAAGGACAGCGATTATCATAATTTATGACATCCTAATTTCTGAGGGAATTGTCGTTTGTGCAAAACAATATGTAATATGGGCTGAAACTGCGCTAGATTCATAGCAAGGAGTTCGCTCAAAATTTAATTGAGTGGAAAGAAAGTTTCACGATGAAGCGACTAGAAAGAGTTCACTCGCGCGTCCCTTTGATCTATCGTTGCGTGAGAAAGGAGGGAAAGTGAGTATCACCCTAAGCTTCGAGACAGAAAAAGCGCCGATTCACCACACGTCTCGGCAAGAGTTCTGCCTTCTCACACCCAAAGGGCGAGAAACATCCCATGATTTTATGATTTCTTTCCCGAAATTACGAGGTTGGCTCTGACACATTTCTACGCGTCGCCGTTGCTCTGGGAAACCCGAAAGTCAACGGGAAGAAGAAATACGCGGATGGACTAGATAAAATACACAGAATCTGTGGGGGAAATTACACGATTTTCGCAGGAATAATGAATGATGCAATTCGGATTGTGAAAAGCGAATTTTATGGATAGCAGTGATGCGCCGCACCCAAACATCGACAGCGTTATCTCACGAGCCGAATCACCCCCTCATGACACTGTTTTTACTGACTAAGGCTGGGCATGCTAAACTCAGCGAGGAATCCGATGATGAGAATAATCTGCACTGTTGAAATACATGCTCATATTTCTTCCAATCGTTCATTTAATTCCTTTCGGAGCATTTACAATAAATTACATAAAAGAGATCGAGAAAAAAGACCGTTCATCTTTCAGATTCGAAAATGACAACCACCGCGCAAGTTTTTTAGCTTCACAACACGAAACTCTCTAAAAGTTGCCCCAATCACGTGAGTGTCGACTTTTATTATCACGGCTCAATTCTAGAGATCTCTTTGCAGTGCCCCGCGCGTTATCTAATCAGCACTGCGCAATGTCAGCAAGTTCTCATCATTAGCCAATATTTTGTATTGTCTCCCTCTGGAGTTACTCCTGCAACTCTCCAAATTTTACTTGCATCAGTCTCTGCTAACTCCAGCTCATCAGATTAGATACCGTATCAAATGGTTTCTCAGATCTAATCAAGCATCAATCCCCTCAGTTCGAGTCCGAAGTCTCACTCTGGATCATTCGATCGCCACATTGTGGCTCTACTTCCCGACTGGTCAATAGATAGTTCCTGATAAGCGCCACTCTTCGTGTTTCTCAGTCGAATCGACGGCCTTATCACACGCTTATTTTGCACGCCGGCGCTGTTAGCCACATCGTGTCCGCAGTCTCGTAGCTCGCCTTTTATTGAACCCGACGCTATCGATTGTCTCTGTGAATTTATATTCATTTCTCGTCTTCCCTTCCCTTCTCGTCGGTCTACTCGTTCTCCTTTCCCTTCCCAATCCACCTCAGTCCTCTTCTCTTCAGGATGCTCTCCTCCCTTCGTCGACTCTCAACGGCGACGAAGCCTTCCTCGTCAGCCTACGACGCCATAATTGTAGGAGGAGGACACAATGGACTGACGGCGGTGAGCACTTCACAAAATATAGGTCATAATCGCGAATTCAAGGGCTCGAAGTGCACAATATGAAGATTGAATGCACTTTTTTGGAAAGAGATGGAGAATATTTCCAGGCCGCGTATCTCGCCAAGGCGGGCAAGAAAGTGGTGGTGCTGGAGCGAAGGCACGTGCTCGGAGGAGCGGCGATTACGGAGGAGATCGTGCCTGGTAAGGGATGAAGTGGGCTACATTCGACCATTGGAGAGGGTGCACGGCAGGATTGAAACAATTTTCTCGGAAATGACATCTCGGAACTTTTTGAACAAAGGAGTTCTGGAACTTGATTCAATTATCCTTTGTTCAAAAAGTTCCGAGATGTCATTTCCGAGAAAATTGTTATAATCCAGCCGTGCACCTTGGAGAGCATGTGGAAGACTGGTTTCATTGGAATTTTTAGTCTGTAATAAAAAAATTATTGCAGGATTCCGCTTCTCCCGCGCCTCCTATCTCCTGTCCCTCCTTCGACCAGTGATCATCGAAGAGCTGAAACTGAAGGAGCACGGACTGCGCTATCACATCAGAAACCCCAACTCGTTCACGCCCATCAGGTACTTCTGTTTCCTTCAACGACCTATCGACACGTTTCATTCACGAATAATCTAAATGAAACTTCAGAAACTCGAAGGAATCACTGCTACTCGGTCTAAACATGAAGAAGAATCAGGAAGAGATCGGCAAGTTCTCCAAGGCAGATGCTGAGGTGGGGAAAGAATGAAGGATGATGATCATCATTCACAACAAATCAGAGTATGGCCCGAAACAGTAATCAATTGAAAGTGGGGGAAATGTCTTGCAGAACTACCCGAAATACGAGCACGCGATGAGTGGCATCGTCAACTGTCTGGAGAAGTTGATGGACGTCGCCCCTCTCGACGTCCATCATCCGTCGACGATCGAGAGACTGAAGAGACTCATGGAGGTGTACGGGATCGGTGAGCTGTTTATCAATAACAGAATAACAATACCAATTGGCAATAACAAATAAGATCGTTCAGTATCTCCTCTCGGCTTGAAGGGCGCGCTGGATCTGTACGAGCTCATGACTGCGCCTATCTCTAAGGTTCACACTATAACAGAGACTATCCGAGAGAATTTAGAAAGGGCCGTACAACGATTTTTTAACCTATGCTCAAAAAATGTCCCCAGGGGTGCTTTTTCACGTAGAGTTCGAAAATCGACCTTAGGAAGCCGTATCTCTAACCCCCCATTCCCTGTGGCACACTCCACCCTACCAGGGGGTAAATGCAATTTCGCGAATAGCGCTCCAAACCCCTACAAATTATATATCATCTTGTAGATCTCGACGAGACAAACATTTTTTGTGAAGAAAGTGAAGGCATATCTCTGCTGTGAAAAAATATATTTTGGTCGAAAGTTTTATTTTGTACGTCGTGAAAAATTTTTGTCCGCTGTGTAAAATATTATTTTTCCATTCGATTCGCAATGCATTTTTACCCCTTAGTGCAAAAATTGAGAAGGATTGATTTTACCCATTGTTGTTTCATAGGCCAAAGAATGGGCGCAACCTCGATTTTCGACCATTTTTCTGTTTTTTGAAATCGAATTTCTCAAGTAGTTGGAGCTCGGGAGTCAAATTTTCAACATAAATCAACTAATAGGAACCAAAACAATAATTAATGAGGTTTAGAAGAAAATTGGGGATAAAAAATTTCCAACGAAAATTTCACAAAATTTGAAAATTTTCAAACAAAAAAAATTTCTCCGATTTCCTTCTCAACCTCATAAATTATTGTTTTGGTTCATATTAGTTGATTTATGTTGAAAATTTGACTCCCGATCTCCAACTATTTGAGAAATTCGATTTCAAAAAACAGAAAAATGGTCGAAAATCGAGGTTGCGCCCATTCTTTGGCCTATGAAACAACAATGGGTAAAATCAATCCTTCTCAATTTTTGCACTAAGGGGTAAAAATGCATTGCGAATCGAATGGAAAAATAATATTTTTACACGGCGGCCAAAAATTTTTCACGACGTACAAAATAAAACTTTCGATCAAAATATTTTTTTTCACAGAAGAGATAGGCTTTCACTTTCTTCACAAAAAATGTTTGTCTCGTCGAGATCTACAAGATGATATATAATTTGTAGGGGTTTGGAGCGCCATTCGCGAAATTGCATTTACCCCCTGGTAGGGTGGAGTGTGCCACAGGGAATGGGGGGTTAGAGATACGGCTTCCTAAGGTCGATTTTCGAACTCTACGTGAAAAAGCACCCCTAGGGACAT
>LS573071.1:162107-217838 GCA_900490775.1 Pristionchus maxplancki | reverse complement strand
TTCACTTTCTTCACAAAAAATGTTTGTCTCGTCGAGATCTACAAGATGATATATAATTTGTAGGGGTTTGGAGCGCCATTCGCGAAATTGCATTTACCCCCTGGTAGGGTGGAGTGTGCCACAGGGAATGGGGGGTTAGAGATACGGCTTCCTAAGGTCGATTTTCGAACTCTACGTGAAAAAGCACCCCTAGGGACATTTTTTGAGCATAGGTTAAAAAATCGCTGTACGGACCCTGAAGAAAGTATCTCAATTCTCTCAGATAGTCTCTGATAATTGAGGACGATTCCACGAATATCATTTCCAAATATTTTGCATCAATAAATAAGTTCAGGTAATGGACAAGTGGTTCGAGAGCGACGTCCTCAAGGCAACGCTGGGCACTGACGGAGTCATCGGGTTCGGAGCTTCGCCCTATGATGCCGGCACTGGGTGAGTTTCACATCTTGGATCTCATAGATCACAGACCACTTCGGCAAACAGTGGCAAACAAATACCTCCAGTACACGGCCAACAATTAGAAAACAATTATGGTAAAATAAATGAGAGATCAAAGACTACTTCAGATACGTGCTTCTTCATCACGTGCTCGGTGGTCTTGATGGGCAGAGTGGTGCTTGGGGATACGTGTGAGTTCATTGACAAACTAATGCTGAATTTCTGATGCAGTTCACTCCAAACACATAGCCACAGAGAGATCTCATGAATATTTTCAGCTACGGCGGCATGGGCGCGGTCTCGCAGGCGATCGCCTCTGCAGCCAGAGCTGCGGGCGCGGAATTGGTCACGGAGACGGTGAGTGGATTGAAGAATTATGAAAGAACGCTGATTCATTGATGAGTCACCGACTGCTGAGAGGACAAAGAAAACAGCTCACTGTGTAAACACTAATAAGCAAAAATATATAATGAGTACCCAACTCGGGAAATGAAAGTAAACAAGAAATATAATAATTCCAGCACGTCGATGAGATCCTCACTGACGGCGGCGCTGTGAAGGGCGTGCGAGTGGGTGCGACTGAGTACCATGCACCGATCGTACTGGCTGGCACGACACCCAAAGTCGCGTTCCTCGATCTGATGAAGAAGGTTTGTCCATACAATGAGTACCTGTGAACAACTCTCACACGATTCCTTTTCTTATTGTTAGCCAAATATCACACATCCCACTCTTGAAAAATGTCTTGATTCGTTACATCGTAGATTGTTCTAATCAGACGAAGAAGTGCAAAAATACTCAATCCAGGACTCGCTCCCACCCGCCTTCCGTCAATCGATCGCCGCCATTGACTACACCTCGCCTGTCACGAAGATCAATGGTTCGTATTGGAATCAAAGTAGTAACCACAGTTGCTCTTTTTAGTGGCCGTGAAGGAGCTGCCCAACTTCCTGTGTCGTCCGTCCAGTGGAACGGCGCCAATGCCTCATCATCAGGTATAATTTGTTGATTCAAATCGTGTACCACTCATTGGAATAACAAGGCCAACTCCTGAGCAGAAATATCGGTACGTGATTATTGCAGACAACAGTCCACATGAACTGCGAGAACATGCAAGTGGTCGATGACGCCGTCAAGGACTACAGAGCAGGCATGCCGAGCAGACGGTGAGATGAAGGAAATATCCGCCTCTTCATTAGTGTTGTTTTCACCCCAAAGTTCGAT
The DNA here is from genome assembly GCA_900490775.1 of Pristionchus maxplancki. Classification (NCBI taxonomy): domain Eukaryota; kingdom Metazoa; phylum Nematoda; class Chromadorea; order Rhabditida; family Neodiplogasteridae; genus Pristionchus; species Pristionchus maxplancki. Next base: position 216,176 of record LS573071.1, on the reverse strand, counting down.
GAAAGAGCGTTCAAATTGACGAATTATTTTAGCAGCCCTAATCTTGAGCTATCTATCCTGCTTTTTTGAAGACATACTCATTCTTCTGCAGACCAATCATCGAGATGACAATCCCCTCCGTGGTCGATCGATCGATCGTCGATGGCGACGGACACGTCGTCCTTCTCTTCACGCAGTACACTCCATTCCAGGTGAGAAGTTGATCTTTGACCTACCCTCTCACAATCGTGCGATTGAAGCCTGCGGGTTGTCGTAACTTTAGCTTTACCCAATTCCAGAGGACTGACGGCGAATGGACTGAGGAGAGGAAGAATGAGTATGCGAAGACTGGTGAGTTACTTTGGAATTGCAAACAGAATTAGCTCTTTTGTGACCAAAGACACTTTCTCTTTATCAGCGCTACTCCCAGTGAACACTACAAAGCAATAATACAGAGCTTGAAGCCGACTAGTTGTGGAACAACACTCGTCTTCCATTTTCCCTGCTTCTCTCCTTATCCACCACAAGGACCTTATTTATCTCGTCGTCCGTGAACTTTTGCACTCTGAAAAATCGAGCAATGATTTCGAAATGGTGTTTCAATTACCCGATCGACTCTCTCGACTCGCAGCATCTCAGTGCTGAAACAATGACGAATCCAATCGCGGCCGCCGCATTCAGATAACTCGCGAAATCCACAACAGAGAGCCAGAGGGAGATCTAGAAAGGCTAGTTATACGAGACAGGCAATACAAATACTCAGTACCTTGCCATTCATGTACGCAGGCGTAGAGCGCATGTTTCCAACGCCAATGAGTTGAAGGCAGGCCCAGAACAGGGCCGTGCCTAGAGGCCAGGTCTTGCCCGATTGGAGATAGGCGAAGGCTGCCACTGAGGAGCAATTTAGATGTAGGTTAGACAGGAGAACTCACTCTGACAAAACGCAAAGATAAGCCCAGCAATCGCAATGGCCAATACGACTCCTTCTCTCGATAGCGAGGAACGAATATATTTGCGGGATCTGAAATAATGCAGTCCGAGTAGGTATAATGAAAGCAAGCTCACGCTTTTGAGGTCGCGTTGTGCATTCCCAGATTGTAATAGAAAACGGAGTAAACTACTCGCCGATAGACGGCGATCATTGAGGCTGAAATCTTGAATGATACGTGTCTAGATGCTCTTAATCTTACCGCAGATAACACATGCGAGAACCATGCCCAATGCTGCTAGGATAGTACTAATGTTGCTAGAGTATTTAGTGGGATCTGATAGGCACTTGTTTTATTGAAGTGAGGATGGACTAACACTTGGCGATTCCATGGTCAATGAGCAGAATGTTGCTGAGAAAGATCGCACGCGCATTTTCCTCGTTCCACCTTCAATATTTATTACTTTGGATGAATAGTCAAGAAAAACGAACTTCTCAACGAATTTGATCGATCTATACGTGATAGAGAACTCGTTGGGAAACGAAGAGGCAGAGTAGAGATCAACCACATCTGAGATGTCTGCATTAGAGTTGGTAAACAACAAATGAATATGCATTCAATCTGCTCCTGGGTAATGTTCGCCAGCGAGAGAAGGAGATCAAACTTCGCGGAGTGAATGTCGATCTGTTTCTCTAGAGTAATTCGATTCTGAATGAATTATCAATGGAATAAGTCTCGAGAGAAACAAAGCACCTTCATTTCTTTCTCGAAGCTCCGCCGCTCTTCTCTCCATGAAGACTCGTTTATCGTTCTGAAGAACGGCAGCTACTGAAGAATAGCAATATGAATGATACCTTGGAAAGCAGTACACTGCCAGTACGAAGAGTCCTACAGCTACGGTAGAACCGATTAGTTGAGCCGCGAGGTGCATGGCTTCTTCTCTGGACTGAATCTTTTTCTCCTATCCTCTCCGCTAATCGTAGCATAGAAACCGCGGATTTGTACGCCGAGATGAAACTAATTCTGCTGCTCTTTGAATTAGATGTTTCGCTAGCTCAGAGCTGGGATTGAGATAATATCGAATTCAAATTCAGTCTTCTCGCAAATCGACGAGTACGCGCCCAACTTCTCCTCTTCAATTGTCGGCCACGAAGTGTTGACTCCGCCCGATCTCGAGAAGACCTTCGGACTCACTGGAGGCGTGAGTTATTCAGAAGTTTGGGCCGAAAACTCTTGAAGTTCTGCTAAAAATGCATCAAATTAAGCTAAGAAATCCAGAAATTGACCAGAATTCGGCTTGAAAATTGAATAATTCAGAACATCTTCCACGGTTCGATGTCGATGGACCAGTTGTACTGGGCGCGACCAGCCCCCGGCCACGCCAACTTCACTACACCCGTCAAGGGACTCTACCTGTGCGGAAGTGGAGCCCATCCCGGTCTGTGATCACTAAAAATCACATAAAATGAGGGAAATGGGAGATCAAAGATCAACTTTGCAGGAGGCGGAGTGTGCGGTGCACCGGGCAGACTCGCGTCCCAGGCAGTGCTCAAGCAATGAGTCAACGATTCACACATCACGCAAGCGAAGTCTTCGAACATTACACTAATGTGCATGTATCTTGATAAAGAATTCTGACTCATCTCGCGATCCCAAGCCGTTTCGAGGTGTCGGCAAACCTGTATGGTAACAGCTGCGGTTGCATCTCAAATTCTATCTCAAATTTGTCTGGTCTGCCCAATGTACTGATGAGGCCCATACTTTTCGGTAAAATACTTGTTGATGAAGGCCTGATGAGAGTAGGAACCAAGAGGCATATTTCCTCTAGATGGCAGTGAAGATGCAGTTTCGCGACTTAGCACATTAGGTATTGTAAGAAAATAACAAGAATCCAATGCCATGTATAATCAAGTGAGTACCCTCCCCTGACTCCTCTGAGTACAAAATCACATATGATACAGGCAGATACATCACATAAATCCATGAGCAACTGCCCCCATCTCTTGTCCCATGCATAACTGGTCGAATACATCAATCTCATTTATCCCTCAAGGGTTGTACTCAATGGGGAGGTTCTTTCTGCGGACCATGCCGTCTCCCTGGAACCACTCGCGGCGGAACTGCTTGGCGGCTCCTTCCGGGGTGTTGGTCCACTCGATGGTGATACGGTCGTTGTTGGTGTCCTGAAGTACGGAGTTGAGGGTACGGTAGGTACGACGTGGCAGAACTACACTGCGGCATATGGTATTGAATTTAGCATGGGGCATCTGTGGTGGCTCATAGAAGGATACCGTACCTCCTGTCCGTAGGCGAAGGCGTCACAGGAGACGGCGATGAGGGCAGCCTCCTTGGGGTCGAGGACTCCAGCAGCAGGATCGACTCCCAGTCTTCTCATGTTGGTGGTCTTGAAGGCCCATCCGATACGGCGAGCGGAGGAGTTGGTCACCTGAGATGAGAAGAGTTCTTGTATGACAGGGGAGGAGCAGGGTACCGTGAGAAATTTTAGGAGTTGAAGCCTAAGGTACCTTGATGTGGTAGGTGTGCTTGTCGTCGTACGGAGCGTTGAAGACGATCTTGGCTCCGGGCTGGGTGGCGATGTCTCCGGGGGGAGGAAGGGCAGACATGACTTGTTGATCACTTGTTTGGTGTAGGATGAGAGCGAATCGACACCATTTTGTAGGCGGTTTTGATGCGATTGTGCAGAACGAATCTGAAAAATGAAATGAGGGAGATGACATTATCGAGAAACATCGTTCCATTCGAATTGAATATCGAAGCGATGTAGGACGAATGACCAGTCAATGATTATTGAAGACAATTGTCCAGAAGAGTAGATTGAAACATAGAAACATGCAAGTAGATTGGACACTTCTTCAAGACGAAAGCTGATAAGTATCAAATTTGCGTACGGTCAGAGATAATTCATATCGTGAAAGGAACGAAAAAGGAAGACAAGAAGATGAATAAATCTGCCAAAACTCGAAGAGCGTACGCGACCCAATGTGTATCCCTGCGAAGTACCCATAATCTGCAGGTACAGTATTTGATAAGACTGTGAAATCGCAACAGATTGAGCATCAACCATCTTTATTCAAGGGTTGTACTCGATGGGAAGGTTCTTTCTGCGGACCATGCCGTCACCCTGGAACCACTCGCGGCGGAACTGCTTGGCGGCTCCGTCGGGGGTGTTGGTCCACTCGATGGTGATACGGTCGTTGTTGGTGTCCTGAAGTGATTTTATTTAGAAACGAGTGGAAGAGTACGGCAAACCGGGTGCAATATCAGACAAAGGATACAGTATCTACTACAGTAGGTTAAGGGCGGGGATAGGATACAGTACCTCCTGTCCGTAGGCGAAGGCGTCGCAAGAGACGGCGATGAGGGCAGCCTCCTTGGGGTCGAGAACTCCTGATCCCGGGTCGACTCCAAGTCTCTTCATGTTGGTGGTCTTGAAGGCCCATCCGATACGGCGAGCGGACGAGTTGGTCACCTGAAATGAGAAGGGTTACTGTAGGTCAGGGGTGGAGGACATTGTGAAAGATTCTAGGGGTCTAGGGGTACGGTACCTTGATGTGGTAGGTGTGCTTGTCGTCGTAGGGGGCATTGAAGACGATCTTGCTTCCGGGCTGGGTGGCGATATCTCCGGGAGGAACGGACTGGGCCATGTCGACGACTTGGTGTGAAGAGGAGGCCGATTCAGCGAGGTTATATAGGGAGAAATGGATCGATTACCATCGGGGAACTCCAGTCAAAGTGGGTGCTCAGACAGGGAGAGAGATCTCAATCTAAAGATTTGACTCGATTAGTGAGACAGACTGGCGGAGAATGGCAATCAAAGTGAGGGATCAGAAAGGAGAATCGATTACGGTAAGCAAAATCTTCAAACTGAAAGATCTAACCCGGCTATCGTTGACGATCACCTGGTTTCAAATACTTGTCTCCTCTTTGTTCACATCGCTTTCACACTATTGTTCGCTAGCTAAGCCTGTAGGTCAAACGAAGAAGTTTGTTGTTTACAATGTGCATCAATGCCTTTTTTCAAAACTTTTTTATTAAAACATCCAAGACAAGACTTAAAACAAGATCAAGTAGGGCTTAAAGCGCACATAAACAGATATTGGTAATATGATGCTAGTCGTTAAAGTCGAATTATTGATTGATTGCAATTTAATTGCACATAAAACAGTTCCAAAGAAACGGGGGCACAACAAGATCGAGTATAATCAGAAAATAACAACATACGCATCATTCTAGTGGGATATTTATGCCTCCTGGCCGTTCATTCCATTGACATCACGAGCCTGGAGCTTGGCGAGTAGATCAGGCTTGATCTTGAGTTCTTTCGGCTGCTCCCAGGGGAAGGCCTCGTGGCCGAAGTGGCCGTTGCGAGCAGTCTGCTCGTAGATGGGCTGCTTGAGGCCAAGGTCCTGCAAATTATTAGGTTAAAAGAGTAGGACGGCCTTCTGACACCTCAGCTTGATCAGCAATAGTAGGAATTTTGGGTTCTCTTGTTGGAACCAATACCGGAATTCCAATAAGAGAATAAAGTATTTGGACTGCTCCTTTTCCGAGAGTGGGGAATGATGAGACGCTGGAATTCTAATGGAATTCCAATGGAATTCAACTCCAACAAGAGAACCGTATAGGAATAGAAGAAAATAGAAAAATTATATTTTAAAGACATTACCTTCATGAGCATTCCAGGTCTCAGGTCGAAGTTATCGTTGACGATGCTGAGCAGCTCCAGCTCGCTCAGAGGCGAAGTGTTGTACGATATGACGGTGATCGAGAGGGGCTTGGCCACTGCGATCGCGTACGACACCTGAAGAGTAGGGAAGAAAGTCGCGGATCACAGGACAAAACATATGGAATTTGCAACACTATTTAATTAAACAACCTCATGGTAAGAGAGATTGTATCATCGTTTTCTCGAATGTAATTCAACTATACCTGAACGAGGCAACGACGGCAGACGCCCGCCTTCACCAGCGACTTCGCCACCCAACGGGCGCCGTACGCTGCCGATCTGTCCACCTACAATTCTTCAACAATTACTAAGTTTTTCCTATTTAAAAAAATTAAAATTATTAATTTCCGCCCATATTATCTCTACCTTGGTGGGATCCTTGCCCGAGAAGGCTCCGCCACCGTGCGCTCCCCATCCTCCGTACGTGTCCACGATGATCTTCCGTCCGGTCAGACCGGCATCCGACTGCGGTCCCCCGATGCAGAAGGACCCGCACGGATTGAGGTAGTAGACGGTCGCATCGTCGATGAACTTGGGCGGAATGACGCTCTTCAATTAAGAAATATTTTAACTTTTTTCGAGGACAAATACAAGTTGCGAATAGTGATTATCAAAGAGACTTTCGAAAACAATCAAAGAATTAGTTGCGTAATAGAAAAATACACTCTTCATTACGCGCACACATTTCATGTCAGCGCAAGCGTATACCTACTACGCAACCAGTTGTTTAGTTGTTTCCGAATGTCTATTACCTTGATGACGTGCTCGAGGAGGTCCTCCCTCAGCTGCTCCAGAGTCACCGTCGGCTTGTGCTGGGCGGAGATGACGACGGTGTGCACTCGCAGGGGCACGCACGCTCCCCCGTCGAACGCGTACCTGCACCATGTTCGTGCTTGGAAGTACGGAAAGGAGTGACCAAAATACTATTGTCCAACATCTTATGTTGCACATCAACGTTAAACAATATAAAATTTTCTTAATAAGTATTCGTAACGATTTCAAATCGACATAAACAGGTGGCATAACAGAAAGCGTACTCGACGGTGACTTGCGACTTGCTGTCGGGCAGCGCCCAGCCGAGGACACCGCTGCGTCTCAGCTGATGCAGCCGCTCCATGAGCGCGTGAGCCAGCACGAGCGAGAGAGGCATCGCGTGCTCAGTCTCGTCGGTGGCATAGCCGAACATGAGACCCTGAACGGAGTAGATTGTTTATAATGTTAATCGATGAGAAATATTAGAAGTACTTGATCTCCCGCTCCGACGTCCTCTTCGTTCTTTCCCACATGGACACCACCGGCGATCTCGGGTGCCTGCTGCTCCAGTGCGACAAGCACATTGCACGTCTTGTAGTCGAATCCTGCGAAATAAAAAAGTTTTTGACATGCTAGGTGCACATCATGCGGCGCAAAAATCATGTAATGTTGCGGCGTTTAACGCCAACAACAACCTTTGCTGGAGTCGTCGAATCCGATCTTCTTAACGGCGTTTCTAACGAGACTCTGGTAGTCGACGACGGCTTTGCTCGTGATTTCACCGGCGAGAAGAACCATTCCAGTCTTGGTTACGGTCTCTGAATTTTTTTTAGAAAAGTACCATATTCATAGGCTCGTGCCAACTTACCGCAAGCGACCTTGGCATTCGGGTCCTGGGCGAGGTGCGCATCGAGAACAGTGTCGGAGATGATGTCGCACATCTTGTCGGGATGTCCTTCGGAAACGGACTCCGACGTGAACAGGAAGCGCTGAGCGCTGCCATCTTCTGCAAATAAAATAAATAATCGAGATAACTATAGAAAAAAGGAAATAAATTGAACAAAATCGATCTCCTTACCAGCGTGGAAGAGGTGTCCGCCGTCTCCTTGCTGTGCCATGTCTATGCGACAGTGATTACCTTAACGAATTGATAAAAATGCTTTGGTTTAAATCAAACAAAATTCAATGATTAGGCTTCTGATGACACGACAATTTTAGAAAAATAAATTGAATTTTTAACAATTTTTACACTGCTAAACATAGGAAGGCCGACTTTGGACGTTTACCGCCGAAGTTTCTCCTCCCCTTTTAGCGCTACGGCTCTCGTTTGTAATGATGTGCCTCCCTCAATGTTTCGAAACATGTTTCGTATCTATACGTTTGGATTTTTTTACGCCTTTTTCGCTTATTATGTCACATTGTGAGAGTTCGACCGCTGCACGTTTTTCAAACTCGCCCCCAAGCCATTTCCGCACAGTGCGCGACCATTCTCGAATTATGGCAATTCGCGTATCGATGGATATTTGCAGTGTGAGATAATGGAAGATTTCGGTGAAAATGGTGGATTCAGCCAAGATAACTTACTTCCTGTTCCGAGTGTCGAGTACGACGTGCAAAATTGTGGTTGCGGTGCTGTAGTTCACGCCCAAACTAACCTTCTCCGGCAAAGGTTGATGAGTTCATTAGCCTACGAGCTCTCTGAGTATGAACAATTCATGAACTCGTTCCTATCAAACAGACAGGTGCGTAATTTTTTATGCTTTTCCATTTTGTACTTAATATTTCCAGATGGCCTATGATAACACCAATTACTCGAACTCAAAAGAAATCGAGAAAGAAGATCATATTCTTTCTGAGATGATGCGCATATCCGCTAATATTCTTGTTTCTGTGATTAATAAATGATCTCAATCGGTATGTTCCTGTTTGGCGAAATTGTACTAACTAAATGTTTCGCCGTATGAACCTGAATTCAGTGATAGTCTGGCGTCTGATCACGCTACTTACACTAATTTTACAATTATTTTATTGCTTACGTTTATGCTCGTCAAGTCGATTCGAATGATAGGTTTGCGCTCTTATATCGAGGGAACTGATTATGTTTCTATCCCCAGAAATTGTCTCTCCTTTGATCAGCTGAAGTATCGTGAGAGGATTTCTAATTGATATTTTTGCCAGTAATGCTTGCTTGATCAAGCTTGACAACCTACGATTGCCACTTTCCGCCCCCGCACTGCGGATTAGATAGTGTACAAACATTTCTGCATGAAATCGGGATTATTCTAGGAAATGTTGCTCTCTTGCTGTCCTCTCCTCTCTTCTCTCAGACAGTTATGATGCACCTCTCTTTCCCCCTCGTCTCTCTTCCTCTCTCCTTCCGTTCTCAACTAAAACTGCAGTTCGGCTCTATCTTTCTTTGCCAACTCTCCTCTTTTCGTTCTCTACCTAGTCGATCACAGAGGCTAGAATGCAAGTGAAATCGAGAGTTTATCGCTCTTTCTTGATCACTAAAACGTGATGGCAGAGATCAATCACCCGCATTGAATTGGCTCGATGAGAACTGCTCATTCCCTCTTACTTGGCTTCGCCCCTCGCACCCGCTCTGAATAACCCCTCCTAATTTCGTCAATGTCTATGTCTCTGATCTCTCCGGTCCTCATTCATCCCTTCTTTGTCCCCACAAAGCGGTCTACGCTCCATCTCATGCACACTATTCGCTCATTGTCACTTCATTTTGGACGTCACAAATCTCTGAAGTGCTCTTATCACGCCGTAAATGCGCACGATAGTAGCGCCATAAACTAGGGCCTCGTGAATAATGGTTTACGGTTGCTGGCCAGTGCTATTTCTGCTTCTGAATGGTTCTTTCCCTCCTTTTCTTGCCCCTTCTCGTTCCCAGACAATGGCCGCATGAATAATCGTTTTCGGTTACCACTCAGTACTCCACAGTTTCTACTTCCGTCTCTCTTTTCTCCTTTTCGCCTTCTTGCTCCTTTTCGTCATTCAATTTTAACGTCTCTCCATTTCGCACAATCTCTCACCCATCAGAGAGGCGTGAGTGTGTGTTTAATGGAGAGCGTCGCGCCAATACTTCATTGATAATGATCCCATTGCAGAGGATGAATCAACAGGAGCTGCTGGAGAAGGCGCGCGAGGGCCTCGCCAACTCCTACTGCCCCTACTCCAAGTTCCCCGTATCCGCCATTCTCGTCTGCGAGGTCAGATTTATTTTTGTTATTCTTTTTGTTTTAATTAATAAAATTCAAAACAAATACAATTAAATGCTTGGGGCATATATGAAAAAGCTGGTAGAAAAATACACGAAATCAAAAAACATAACCGGTTTTTGGGGTTAGGGTCATGAAGTAGGGGGAAAAGGAAAAGAAAGCGAACGGAAAGGTGAGGTGTGCAATGAGAGCCGGGAATTGTTAGAATTGACAGAATGTTTCGGCCACACTCTGCTCTACACCACGAAATTTTTTTGTTTTCAGGGCATGTAAAAATTCAAACATGCCGCATATTTTTGTTTCTGCACTATTGAAGTTGTGGTTTGACAGAAATTTGCAGAATCCTTTTAGAATTCTATGAAAGATAACGAGAGGTCAAACAAAGATGCCGAAGTTTTGTTTTTTTCAGGAAATACATGCCCGACTTGCGACCATGTAACGAGCATGTAACCAGTTATAATTATTATTATTTTTTAAGTCGTTAGTGCAATATTTTGACTAAGCGGTATGTTTTCCAGGTAATTTAATGCGCTTTGTTCAAATCTAGCACAAATTTGCTTGATAAATAACGCAGTAAAGCTTCAAATGTCCCATCAAAGTTGACGCATCTTCCCTGAAAAATCGCAAACTACCGTACTCCCTTCATTTAAAAAATCATAAACATACCCGGTTTTTGGACTTTTTGGTCACCTGACTTTTTCATGTATGGCTTGGGGGAATCCCCACTATCGGCAATAGTTATCTATCGTCCTGTTCAATGACGTGTCCTTTCTCTGTTGGTAAACGCATTCTCTAAATATCTCTCTCCAATAGGATGATTTAGTTCTCTGATCTTTGAGCGTCGATCGGAACCGACAGTCAATTAGAGAAAGATGATTATCGTTCTCTGAACTGATCTTTGATCTCTTCCAGGACGGGTCGATAGTGCATGGCGTCAACGTCGAGAACGCCTCCTATGGAGGTGAGCATTGCTGTTGTTTTTATTTGTTGTTGTCATAACAATAACAACAACAATAACAGGCACGATCTGCGCGGAGCGGTCGGCGCTCGTCTCCGCTGCCTCGGCCGGCCATCGCAAGTTCAAGTGCGGGCCACTTTCCCTTTCGAGTCGCACTTATCTTAAGGAGAAATAGAGCCCGTCACTGTAGAAAAAGGGCACAATCACGTGGCGGATCCCAGTTAGAGCGGAAACACATAATTCATTTTTACTGCCGCACTAACGGCCGCTAGAAAAATAGGGGCGGAAACACGTGGTTGCCCCTTCGTCAACTAATAATTTCGTAGAGAACATTCGTATTGCCTTTTTTCACAAGCAAGTAAGGGTAATTAAAAGTGGCAACTCAGTGGTTCCGGTCATGGCCTAGAGTAGAGTGGCATGATCTGTTTAGCATTTAGTGTTTACAATTTAGCATTTTACAAGAATACAAAAAGAGATAAAATTTAAAATAATCAATATTTCACTCACAGATCGATTACGATCGTGACCAACCTGGACTCGCCCGCCTCTCCGTGCGGCATCTGTCGTCAGTTCATGGTCGAATTCGGCGACTACGAGGTACCGTACCCTAACCGCATCTACAGTATCCCAGATTACGGTAGCGATACCGTACTTAACTTTCATCGTATCCAATCATTACCATGCAATTCAATTCTTTAGGTGATTATGGGAGGAGCGAACGGATCAGTCGAGGTCTCATCGACCTTCAAACTGCTGCCTCTTGCCTTCACTCCGGCCTCCCTCGACGATTTCAACTCGCAAGCGAATAATAATCAGAAGTAAAGATCAAAGATCATCCTGCACTTTCTCCCTTTCTGTTGTAAACTCGATGCATCAATCGATAAAATCTTTATGAAACATAGAATAATACAAGAGGCTGGATAAATTCTAGTGGATGGTGGAGGTACGAACAGCCATCGAGCAGCCATAAACAATGTATGTAGATCATGAGATGAAAAGAAGTCGACAGGAGTGGAAAGTATAGGTTACGGTCATCATTCATTCGTCCTCTTAACGTGCGGTGGAATGGAATAGTCGAGAAGGCAGAAGATGGACGGCTGAACAATAGAAAAAAACGCATTGGTTTTGAATTCCCACCTGTCGATATCTGCATTATAGTTGTTGAAGAAAGTGGTAAAGTCACTAATGTTAATCTGAGGAAATGTAGATTCCTGCTATCATTATATTTCCACGATCGCTCGCCATTGTGATGAGGCAATGAGAAACGAAGGGAAATCACGAGAAATTTATTGCCAATATGTAAACGACAGCGAGTTCGAATCCAAGGCAAAGGAGGATGCATCTATCTCAGAATGGGCGCCATAGCGAGTGAGAATATGTCATTGTGTGAGAAAGGCGGGATAATCGGAGATATGGGAAGAAATGCAATGAGATTCGAAGTTTCCATGGATTCCCCTTGTAGTCAACTGATTTCAATGTTTTGATGGAGAAATGAGATTCGTATAGTAAGGAAATGAAGTCACGTGATATGGCGAAGAATGATGAGAGGAATTAAAGGTCTGAGTTATTGGGACATATTGAACGATTTAGATAAAACAGGACTAGATTCCGACTATAAGGGCGCAAAAACCAGTCAAGGTCAAAGATCAAAAATCACCTAGCCCGCCCTCGCTGGTTTCGTCTTCATACCCATGGATCGATGAAATCTTTATGAGGCATACGTTAGTACAAGAGGTGAGTTGAAATAGTTCGAATACGATAGATGTTGTAGAGGGTAACGGAAGAACAGTTGCTTGACGAAGGATAGGCTATGTAGACTGTAGAAAAAATGTAAGGATGATACAGTGGGCAGTAGAAGGAAATGCAAAGGAATGATATTGATTGTGAGCACCTTCTCTCTCCATTCATTTGTCCTGATCACCGATCACACATGAGCCGTCGCGAAAGTTGAAGATGATGCTGGGCGTCTGAACATTAGGTCCCTTTTTCCGATTGCCACTTGTTGATGCAGACTAATTAATTTCCTGACCTTCTAGTTTGTCCTCATAGTATTGTAGATGATCAATTATTGAGAAAGTAGTAAAACCATTAACAGCGAGGAAATGTAGGTTCCTGTAATCGTTAGATTTCCAAATGTCTATGCTCGCTGGTCATGCGATTTAGGATGAAATGAGAAGAATGGTAAAACGTGAGAGAAAGTCATTCGAAACAAAGCCGACGGCTAGCATGTAAGGAGTATAGATAGATATTAGTAGATGTGATAGCTTATGAGAAGGTGTTGTTATTGTATGAGGTGGGAGGGATGAATGGAGAGAGCGGGATAAACGAGAGAGATTAGACACGTAGAGATTCGACGTTTCCATGGATTCCCTCGTAGTCAGATGATTTCAATGTTTTGATGGAGAGATGAGATTCGTATAGTCAGGATTTGAAGTCACGAGATGAAATGAATTTCAAGAATTGAGAGGGTTGATATGATTGCGTTGAATGGAGTAGATAGAGCCCGAGTAGATTCCGACTAGCCAGCGAACAACAAACAGCAGTAAAGATGAAAGATCATCCAGCCCTCCCTTTCTGTTATAAACCTGATATAGTCAAGAGAGTCAGGTACCACGATATCCTCATCAACAGAATCCTTTTCCTTATCGTAACTACTACTGTGTAATTCATTGCGATCGACAACAGATTGTGATAATTGATAGATTTATTTAGTGTCATTGAGTGATATAATCGTGAGTAGCATCCCCACATGAATGCGAAATATGCGATTGCATTGTACATACTATGCGAAGCAATTGGAAAATCTAAGACTCGAATGAAAGAAAAACAACAAAATTGGTTACTAAATGACCTTCTGGGCAATAGTTGTTTGCTATAGATCACCTTTTGTCCCTCAGTAGGTCAATTGATGAATGACTAGCTGGTTCGTGAAGGGAGTGATGAGGAATGAAGTGGCGAAGTAGAAGATGAGGCCGGCAGTGATCGAGATGGGAAGGGCGGGTAGGGCCTGGAAATGGGGATGAAACGGCTTCCGTGAGAAAAATCAATAGTTATATCTACAGTAATCCAGGGTACACGGTAGTCTCACCTTCTTGAATACTGCCAGCAGGAAGAGCGTTGCGCACAGTCCCATCAGGATCGCTACGTAGCAGGCCACCTTGAAGATTACGGCATACCGTACCCCCCGCCAATCGCTAACTGACCACGGTATTCCAATCGGCGCTGTGCTTCACGGCCATCCCGATCAGCACGGAATAGAAGATGAAGTCGCCCAGGCCCAGCTTGATGCCCGTCTCCTCCTCCTCCACTTCGTCCTCCAGCGATCTTAAGAAATACATAATAACAACAATAATTCAAAACAATACGCACCTGGATACGCTGCCTTCCTCTCCTCCCGCCCTTCCTCTTTCCGATTGGGATCGCTTCTGCTCCGATTCTCCAGAAGGAGTACCTGCGTGGGTTGTGTTTCACAACAAACTGAAAATAAGAAAAAGAAAGGTCTTACTGGAGGAAGTCTTCGCCTCTCCTCTGGCTTCTCCTTCCCCACTCTTAGCCCCATTCAACTTGCTCATAGTTATCGTGTACGGTAGGAGGATGCCGGCTGCAATTATCGATTGAATCATTGATATAGGGAGGAAACAAACATGAGTAGATGAGAGCGGGGAAGATTGGCTCGTCCCTCTCTTGGGACATCTTCACGAGCATGTTCAGAGGACCCTGCACGTTTATCTATTTAAAGAACAATATAAAGGTAAAGGTAGATGTAATCTCGATAATCAAGACACTTGCGTCCTGTGAGGAGCCATTGTTAGGCCAGCGGTTATAGCGGTTATACGAATATAGGCCAGTTAAAATGTCTGACCTTGGGACAGAGCACAGCGATCAGGTCCCAGATCGAGACGAGCACGAGCAGTGCATACCCTGTCCAGTCGGGCAACTTCTTGATGAAAAAGAGAGCCATCAAGGCAGAGACGGATATGAGGTATGCCTGATAATTGTGATTCGCATCTCAGCCATTTATCGATACGACTTCCTCGATATAATGTGGATGACCAGGACTGTGCAAACATTTTACGACTCTCTCATTTTCGCATGCTCCCCAGTCTTCTCTGAGCCGCGAGAGGGCATTGCGAAATAAGAATGTCGTAAAATTTTGCACAGCCCTTTGGAATACCTTACCTGCTGCATGAGTAGTGGTCCCTTCCAATGGATGCTGATCATTCCCATGGCAGCATAGTTGAACAGGACGAAGTAGAAAGTGGGCAGAGACACGCACCAGTTGTGCATGTCGACCATCTGGCTGCGAAGTTAATGAGTAAGGTGGCGTTGTCAAAAATATTTCTTTTAATTATACTTACTAGCCATACATGCCGGCAATGAGTGTGAGTAGTAAGAAACTGCTAAAGATCATCCAGCCATGCAGAATCTGCAAATACGGACAATCTTAAATTGAAATAAATAAATAGCGTGGGGTATCCAACACCTCTTTCGAGGTCTAACACTCAGGTTTTTAAATACGATTGAATCACGCACGCACCTTGTAGCAGCTGTACTTGTAGAGTAAAATGAGAACGAATGTCATCACAACGATGAAACCGATCATGATGGCCGCATTGCCGATGGCGGAAAGCACCTGCGATGGAAATTATGTCAATGCAAAAATGTTAAATGTGCGCATATCCGCAAACGGCTTGCCAGGATACTGAAAAGTTGTACAAGTGTTGGGAATACTGACTCGCGTCGACGTGTCGTCTTCTTCATTCGAATTGAATGGCGTGTACGCACTGAAATCCGTATTTTCAATAAAGGAAAACAACAACAACAATAAAACAGGGTACTGACAGCTGCTCGTTGCCCACAGCCGCAGTAGAGAAGTAGTCCACCGTCTTCATCGATAGCACCACAGCCACCATGCAGAGTGAGACGGGCACGAACAAACTGAAAGCACTGCTTTCATACCACAGACTGACCCCTCCTTGGGGTTTAATAGGGTGTAGCCACTGACCGAATGACGTGCTCGGCTCCATACTTGAGGTCCATTTCATCGTCGTCTTCCGGTGATCCGCCCGTCGGCTGTCGGGAAGGACGAGTAGAGCGAGCATCGGACGTCTAAACAGATGAATCACCATCACAGATTGTCGCAAACTCGAGTAAGTCGAGGCGATAGATACCGTGAATAGATGTATGAGAGGAAATACGAACCTCCGTCAATTCGACGTCGCTGGAGCGCTTTGTGCGAGACTTGGAAGTAGCTGGCTTGCTCTCTTCGGACTCCTCTACATCCACCATCTAAAGAAAAAAACAATTGAGTGCCAACGAGCAAGTGAGAAACCAACGAGGTAATGAGAAATACCCTCGCGAGGGCCTCGAGGGCCTTAAATTCGGTCATTAATGCACTAACGAAATGGTAATATTTCTCACGCATGAAAGTGTTTAGTACAGAATCAACCAAATAAATTATTTGTTCAATGAATAACAATGAATAGAAATCAAACAAATATTAATTATTAGAACACGCAACAGCCGTCAAATGAAAACCTGCAGAGACACCGCAACGGACTTCGCCAATGTACCGTAATCTTTCATTCAGAGTATCTATCTACGTCCTTAAATCGCAGCCGAAATTGTCCATAAATTTTTAAATTCAAAATGTTAAAACTATCAGAAAATGCGGGGTCTATCAGAATATACAGTGTCTTCAGACTTTACAACATCTCTGCTCTTGCGAAAACCCATTTCCATACTCCATTTCTATCTTCCCTCTCCCCCTTTCGTCCCCCATTCCCCCTCCATTCCTCGTCCCGCACGGTCGACCCTCGCTCTCGTGCAATGGCCGACGCTGTCTCGCGTCAGTGATCTTTGATCTTTCCTGGTCATTTATCGCTCCGCTCGTTTTCCAGTTGACGCTCGTCGTGTGCTCGGACGCACGCGCGTGCTCAAGGCTCGACTGAAGGTACACGATCGATAGGTCACGGTATCCACCCTTCAATCTATCGATAACTGACTGGCAGGCGCGCGTCGCCGATCTCTCGGTGCTGGCGGAGACGAACAAGGAGAAGACCGAAGCACTGGCCGATCTCAGAGTACGGTAGGTCACCAATCTTTCTCTTTGGGTTACTGTAGCATCGATCGATCGCTAACCTACCGTATTCCCATCCTATCACCAATTGACTTTTCAGTTCGGCGAATCTGATCGAGGAGCGTCGTCGGATCGAGGACGCGGAGCGAGTGAGGGCCGCCCACTCGAATCTCCAGCTGAATGGAAAGCAGATGGCTGCATTCGATCGACCGCCTGTAAGTCTAAAGGGTACTGCTGATGCAGCAGCAGAGGTTGCTGCATCTGTCGTAGCTGCAGCAAATGGTGTTGCAGTAGTGGTTTGCTGCAGCTGCTGCAAATGTCTCATCTCAGACGGTTGGCGGGATGCTGGCGTCGTGCGCGCAGGACAACGCGAAGGAGTTCATCGGTGAGGAATGATGACGATGATAATCTATCATAAACGCAAGAAATTTTGACATACACTACGAATAAAACGTTCCGTTTCCCGACTGTCCGAGGTTTGTACAACCCATTGAACCGCCGAAATACTCGCTATGCGCGTTCTATACCTTTCCCATGTTGGTTCACCGTAATCAAAATTTATAAAAACACCAAAAATAAAAGCAAAATCAGTGATAAACAAAGTCAAAAGGGGGCGGAGCCTGCCGTTTTGTGCGCGTTTGACGATAGACGCGTGTATCGTGTGCCCGGAACGTTTTATTTCTATGATATCGATACCTGCCCTACCGTATCCCCTGGAATCGCCAACTGATTCTCTTCAGGAGCCGTGGCCGACGTGCGCGCCGCGCTCATGCAGCTCTTCTCGCGCACCCACGAGAACGAGAAGCTCGCCCTCACGGTGAGATGACCTACCGAATGCCAATAGTACAGTAACCCATCTACCGTATACTGTATCGACAACTGATTATCGATTGAATACAGTACCTCATCGTTTACCAAATATTGATCGCCAACTGATTGCAGGAGGCGGTCACGCTGGAGGAGATGCATCGAGAGCGCATCAAGGTGAAACGTCATCGACTACCGTATCCTACCGTACTCTTCCTCGTATCGCCAACTGACTACTCTCCCCTCAGGACGCCGCCGCGGCCCTTCGTCTGCTGCACGACTCTGCAGATCGGATGCAGCTGCGAGTGGAGAAGAGAGCCATGGATGAGAAGAATGACACCACGGTGAGGGCGACGGTTGACGAATGAAATGACTCAAGAAATCGGAGACAGATTCAGTATACCAGTCGTAGGCAATCATCATCGATAACGTCAACATTCGTTTCTCATTACGCGTTGTATAGAGAACCTTCTAATCGATTGGCGAGCTGGGGAATAGGAACGAAGATTACTGGCAATCTGCCAAAGTTCTTGAGATCAGAGATCAGATCTTGAGATCAACGATCAAAGATCAAAGTTTGGTTCTTCAATCAGGAAACGGAGCGTGTCCGTCTCCTTCTGGACGCCCGACGGGCCGAATTCTCACTCTACGATGCGAAGAGAGCGACGCTCGCCAAGGAATTCGAGATGATCGGCAGTCAGAAGGGACACGGTAGGGTACTGTAGTAGTGGATTATCGAATGATGTAGTACGGTAGCACTATCGATCCCAGATCTGCCGCCCGTCCCTGCAGACGGCTCGACTGCGCAGCAGCAGCAGGATACGGTAGAGTGGATTGATTATTGATTTAAAATTATCGAAAATTCATGATTGCAGCCCGATCTGCATGAACAGATCATCGAGACGATTCAGCGGGCGCTCGATGAACTCGAGAAGCGTCGTCGCTAATTAGACTAATGAAGATAATTAGTCTAATCAATCCCCATATTTCTATCTAGTAGAAATCAACTATTTCTCTAACGATCCTCAGAACCGTTCCCAAAGGAATAAATTCTTGCAGAAAACAGCAGTTCCAAAAAATGCATCAATCAATCAATAAAATCTTTATGAGCAGGCAAAATTGTATTACAATATAGTATAGCGAAGTAGGTCAGGCTTGTACACGTAATAGCTTGTGATATTGTAGAGGAGCAGGAAGCGTTCAATAATTCAGTGGTACGGTAGATCAAATGGAAGATGTAAAACTTTTTCGGGTCTAGGCTAACAGATAAAACTTTCTGTATGTCAAAGGAATATCTTCTATTAGTCGACATAACATCGTGCTATATTTACAATCTAGCAGTGGAAATGATCCGGGGAACGAAGCTACTCTATCGAGAGTATAGCGGTAAGAATAAAGGCGAGAGGAGAAGGAAGTGTCACAGGTTTGGATAAATAATTTTTGCGTCTGGCAACACAAAGTTGAGCATTCAGAATCGGACAATAAAATTAAAACGCGGCTGACTCCTGAGATGTTTAGTAGGGAAGAATCGATAAGCAAAGGGTGGAGTGTTCGTCAAGTGATATGGAGGGTCGAGATGGATACGGTAGGGACGGGATTAGGGTATGGCTACCCTCCTGACAGTGAGTCTCACAGTGGGATACATCTTGATGAGAGTGATGGCTTCTTCGTGGGTGAGCCCCTTCGTGTCTCGTCCATTGATGGTGATCAACTGATCGCCCACTCGCAGTCGGCCCTCCCTGCTATGACACACGGATTAGTGGGTGTGAGAAGGAAGATTATACTCATTACTATGATAGGTCGATATTGCGAATGGACGAAACATTAACTCTCCCTCGGATACAGACTTTCATGAATTGCATGTAGCATGTAGCTCTCCTACCCTAGTAATCCTCTTCCGATTTTGATTATTATCAAACAACCAAAAATGTGCGGAATCAATTCAGATCAGAGATCAAAGATCAATCATCGCTCATCTCACCTCGCCGCAGGTCCATCCTCTGCTATTCTCAGCACGAAGAGGGGCATGTTGTCGAATTCGGTGCCGCCGCGGATCGAGAAGCCGAAGCCCTTCGTGCCTGCAATTAAATACTCATTCATTTCGTTCTTCTTCGTTCTACAGTCATGGCCCTTTCCCTCCTGAACACGGATTGTCCCGGACGGTCCGGGACGGTCCCCCGCGGTCCCTGGCTATTTTGAGGCCCAAAGAACAACAAATTTGATATAAGCTCGATGTCACCGTAAAGCTCGTACAATTTGCTGTCGATTGACGTTGGCAGAGTTTTAAATAATTCATTCAATAGGTAAAAAATGGAGGAGAACTGTCGATAGTTTTGCCTATCCCGCATGCCAATCGATTACGGTAAGCCGAAAATTCAACCTGTTTTTCCACTCTCCAATTTTTCGCAGTAATTGCTTGCTTTTCTCGGTCAATTATAAAATAATTAAAAGAACTATTTTATAATACTTCCAACGTCAATCGATAGCAAATTGTACGAGCTTTACGATGACATCGAGAATATATCAAATTTCTTGTTCTTTGGGCCTTAAAATAGCCAGGGAGCACGGGGGACCGTCCCGGACCGTCCGAGACGATCCGTGTTCAGGAGGGAAAGGGCCATGACTGTATAAGTGAACTTAGTTCAAGCAACCACATCCACTTCATTGGTTGATATTTTTAACCTAAGAACACGACTGAACTATCACAGAGCAATTGCCCCCACATTTAGCAGCATCGTGATACATCAAATCACCACCCCTCTCACCTCTGCTCAACTCCACGTTCACGATCGACGACCGTCCGTCCATCGTATCATACGCGCCGTGGGACACTGGCGTCGCTCCGCCACCCACGTATCCTCCATTGGCCCCATGACCATTCGGCGTCTTCAGCGCTCCGTTGTTGTTCGAGTACGACTGAAAATGTTATTGTTGACTGCAAGCTGGTAGGCATATTTACGCTTTCCAGATTACTATTTAAAGGTCACTGCAGTTTTCTTCCTTGTACGGATCTTTTCGGTCATAATCAATTAATATTCTTCAAGTTTCCTCACATCCTTCCATCCCACCTGGTAGTCGCTGTGCGACATCATGGGAGTGCCGGCTGCAGCTGCTGCGGTCGCGTGCTGCACATAGTTCGACTGCGGTTCGGCAGGATCGGCGATCGTCAGACGGACCGACGTGCCGGACGCCTGAAAAGAAGGTGTTTGATTATTTTCCGAAATGTCATGATCACACAATCGCCACTTCGTTACTCTTCATTCGCTAATGCCCAAACGCTCCTGGTGTTACGCATACTTTTTTAAAAAAATTTATTTATTTCGGAGTCTCTCAACTATCAACTTTGTTTGAAGTATGCACACTATGCATTATCTTCGAAACGCTATCCCGCCTACTGTTTTCTCGATATCCCCTTCTCCCACCTTGATCAATCCGACGATCTCTCCGTGTGTCATATCCGCGATCTCCGCCCCATTCACAGCCACCACTCGATCGCCCACTTGCAGCTGAGGACAGTGCGCAGCCGGAGAACCCGCGATGATCTGGCCTGTAATTAGGGGGATTTAAGTGTACAATTATCTAACAAGATTTTTTTATATTTCGTACAGACACAGCACCAGATTTGCCACTCTACATTTCTCGCTCTATAATTCCTCATCGAAACAGTGAATCCCAAAGTCAGCAAATACCCCTGTTATCTCCCCTTGAACCCTCCCTTACCAATGTAGGCGCCGTCTCGATTGGCGGACGACATGATGATGAATCCGAATCCCTCGCCCTCTCCTCGATGTAGGATGAGGTCGCGCTCGTTGATGCCTGCAGATACAATTTATATTAAAAGAGTGCGATCATCATTGGAGGTATTTCATGTGATTGTATGTCGTTAGAACTACTGCAGCACGTACACTACTATTCAGATCTCAACATCTATCTCAACTGACTCCGCAACCAATGGTGATGTCTCCAATTTCCCCTTTTAATATCTTATTTTCGAAATTCAAAGAAATCTCCACTCACCCAGCACGGCGGGCCTGCTCATGTTTCCTCCTCCTCCCATTCCCACGTTGAGCGAGCGAGAGAGATACGCAGACGGAGAAGCCTGATCGGCTGGAATGGGGGAGGTAAATTCACGATTGCCAACACAGCTCCAATCAAACAACTTCAGTCCCTGCTCTTCATAGTCAAGTAGTGAAGCACAAATCTGGGCTGTTGCTGTGTTCAATTTATTTTGTACTTTTTAAATCAGACTTCAAAGATAAATCAGCCACTGCAAATTTCCACTAGTCATAATCTGTGATTGAAACTCGAAATGTCCGCCATTGTCCTAACTTTTTCTCGCTGTAACTCAACTCTCAAAAATGCCTGACCTCCACTCATCTTCCTTCCATTGCCCATCTCTTCCGGCCTCCTTCTGATCACCAACTTCACGTGCTTCACATGGGCTGCTTGCTCCAGTAGAGAGACCGCCTCGGTGTGAGTCGCGCCCTGAACAATGTTCACATTACATCATCAATAAGCGACCTTTTCGAATCCAATAGATCTGTATTTTTTGCGTCTGGCAAATCATCGTCACACCGAGTGCTTGTCTCTCGTAAATATTTCATGCCATGATCGCATCTGCGATTCACCTACTTCATCGCCCGTTCTACATACCTCGACCCTCCTTGAGTCGATCTCGACAATCTCGTCTCCCTCCTTCAGTCTTCCATCGTCCGCCGCCGCTCCTCCATTCACGATCTGTCCGACGGTCAGGGGCGTGTCCGTCTGCAAAAAGAATTTTAAAAATGGATAAGATACCGATTCAGGTTGACAGTTTTCCCCCGTGAGGCACAGCTCTTCCTTTTCTAATAAACTTTGTCAATTTTGATTCTATCAAATCTGAACATTTCGCACACACTTCATCCTTCCGCTGCGATCGCAATTCACCTTGTCCTCCATCCCCCAATCTCCCTTCCCCCACTCACCTCCAATCCTCCCAGCAGGCGGAATCCGAATCCCTGCGGCTTCCGGATGAGGTTCACCGTGATCAGATCGGACCGCTGCTGCAATTATCAAAAATTGATAATTATTAAGTTTCTACACTTATTCAGGAAAAGCACAGATCCACTCATTCATTCGACACAAACGTTATCCTACTGATGCAACCTTAGTACACCCATCGTGTAGCACTCTCTAATGATTCACGGTGCAGATAACCCTCCGACCAACCTGGAACGAGCTGAGAGGCATGTAGGTGGGCGTGGTCGAGAATCCGAGTGTGGTCGAGGAGGGTCGCATCCTCGTCGATCCTCCGGCTGCAGCTGCTGCAGCAGAGGGAGGAAGGTCGCCGTTCGGGCGGCGCTGAAATGAAATCGTAAATAATTCACTCAAACAATAAAATACTATCAGCGTTCGATTTTCTTTTTAATATTTTGCCCAGCTTATTTATGTTTCGGGGATAGAGTATAGATGAAATCTTCCCTGGCCCATGATTGTATTCTTGTCAGTAAATCTAAATGAATGTAAGTAAAGTTTCTATACGAAGCCTTTCTTTTTTTCCTTTCTCGTTCGATTATCGTTTCACGTATCGCATATCTGACAAGCCCGCGGGATCTACTAATCTCATTATCCTATGTACTCAAAATGGATCAACAATCAAACCCTCACCCTATTGAGCGTGCTGCTCTGCCGCTGGTACATGCCTCCGTTCGTGCCTCCATTCGCCGTTCCGTACATGCCCTCCGAGTTGTTCCTGGAAATACAAAAATTAAAATAAACCCATTTTTCGATGCCATCGAACTACTGTATCCATACACCACCACCGTACCTCGAATTGGGCGCGGGCGTCTTGCTGCGTGGCGCGAGGGAGGGCGCGGGGGTGGCGCGCGCCTCGCCGTAGCGGAACGCGGCAGTGGGCGTGCGCGAGCGACTGCAAACGATCGATAGTCTACCGTATCCCTTCCCGTCTACCGTACCTCTGCTTGGGACTGGCTCTCCTCACGATCAGTCGTCCTCTGTATCCGAGCGGACAATCTCGCAGCAGGTCGACGAGTTGCTTGTGGCCGATC
Source organism: Pristionchus maxplancki (assembly GCA_900490775.1). Lineage (NCBI taxonomy): Eukaryota > Metazoa > Nematoda > Chromadorea > Rhabditida > Neodiplogasteridae > Pristionchus > Pristionchus maxplancki. The sequence continues at coordinate 192,650 of LS573071.1, read as the reverse complement.
GATCGCACGTCACGACCATCCAACTCAACGATCACGTCGCCTGAAAAGGAGTAGAGTATTCTGCTATTTGACACAGGAGGTAGAAGAAAATCACCTCACTACACTACCAGATTATATCTAGTAAGAGTGAAACTTCGAAAATATACGTAAACTTAGTTATTTTATAAACAACTGGGGCAAAAATTGAATGCGCCTAGCTTCCCAAGTTATATGAAATAGCTGAAACTCAATCTCACCTTCACACAGATTCGGGCACTGCGCCGGGTAGAGGATGTTCTTGACGCGCTGGCCCTGCAAATACAATTATTAAAATAGATATAAATATTTTTTGGCATATCCCCAATCTGTCCTTTCCATCTCATATTGTACCTCCCAGTCCGAGCTAATAGCGGAAGACTATAGCAGGCCAATCTTTTCCTGTTCTTTTGCTCGAGATTGGGAGAGGGAAACGAGAGATTGAGCAGATTCGGATAGACAAGAGAAAAGGTGGAGTGGACAAGGGAGGAAATGGCTGGGAATGACAGATTGCGTTCACGTTTCCAGAATTCTGAGCTATTTTCGAAATTGTGAGTTCTTAATTTGACAGACAACTCACATTGACACTCTCCGCAATGGTGAATCCAAACCCGTCGTTGCCCTTGTGGATCTCGATTTTGACCTGGAAAATATGATGTTAAATGAGCTCGAATTGTTTCACAGAAACAAATTTATTTTAGCAGCATTCGAAAAGGTACTACAAGAACAGCCATTCGAAAAAGGTAAACTAATCAGTGAAACCCACAAACACCATCAGCTACGCCGTGCGGCTATCTTTCCCATTATACTAGCATTCAGCCTCCTCTCCCTCCACTCACCAGTTCTCCTCCTCTCGTCGCCGCTCCATTCGGCGCCCCATTCGACGTGTACACGTTCTCAGTGATTATCTGCAACTTAGCACATTTTTATTCTGAGATCAATACGACAAATCGAACTCGTCACTGTCTCTTGTTCATACGTAACACTTGCAGCACTAACGTGCTAGGTCCATAATCTACTTTACCAAACAATTGCATCGTCAATCAATTTTACATGAGTTCCTCGCAAAAAGACCAACGAGTGAAGCACTTATCCACAAACCTATTTCTATCAAAAAAGAAGCAATCTCACTGACCCTATTAGCCGGGTCGAGCATCAGTGGATACCCTCTGCAGATGACGATGTCGACGGGATCGCCCACGGGACAGTCGACGAAGATGTGACACGCCTCCGTCTGCAGGGATCAACGATCAACTTTATTTTCAAAGACCAAAGATCAAAGACCACTCACCTGACTGGCGCCGAGTAGGTCATTGCCATTGACGGACACGAGCACGTCGCCTGGCTGCAGCACACCATCGGCTGCAGCCGCGCCGTGAGGAAGGATCGATTTCACCTGAATTTGCGTTTCACAGATCCGACCCAGCTCGCTCATGTTTCAGATTCAATACATATCTATAAGGTTCTCTACAACGGCGATGTTCCTCTTGAACAGATTACAAAAAACACGAAATACAGCTCGTCGTTGAATACAGTGCCAATAACCACCCCATCAACTGATCTTTGATCTCTGACATCCCCCTTCCTCACCTGGATGAACTCATCTCCTCTGCTGCTCGAGTCATTCCCGATCAGCGTGAATCCGAGTCCCTTCGGGCCCTTCACGATGCGGCACGAGATCAATTCGCCTGAATAAATACTTTTAGTAACACCGTCGATTGCCGTTTCGCCGGTTCTAGTTACATGACAGAAGGACAATTCACTAATTCTTTCGTCTCTTGTTCATTTTTTCACAGGAATATCATATCGAAGACCCGATAAGTAGACTGATTCATCCTGCAAAAACACTTCGAGTAATAAAACTCCTCACCCCTCAGCTCATCAATATTCCTCGTGAACAGAGGTCGCTTGCCATGTGATTGTTGCATAGAGGGATGATCCCTCTCGATGTAACCGCCTGCAATTTTGGTTTTATCTTCCAGACAACTCAACATTTCAGCCAAATCACCGAACACCCACACACAAACAACACCACCCATTCGATTGAGTCGTAAAGAAAGTAGAGCACATTAGCCCACTAACTAGTCTCTGGGATTCTCTCACCAGTTGAAAAGGTTCCATAAAGCCTACTGGAAAATTACAACAATACCGTGATTTTCGATGAAAAAACTCGCGGGCCAACCCATTTTTACAATGACTTTGCATCAAACCATATGCTTTAGAACGGTCTTCGATTGCCTTTTCAACCCTGATTCCACTCACCCGTCGGTCCTCCCCCACCCCCTCCATTCTTCACTCCATTCGTCGCGATTCCACTGGCCATCGGTCGATCGTACGTCGTCAGCTTGTGCACGTGACTGCAATTTATTATTTTAATAACATTTTCGAAATTGCAACTCCCCTGAATCAGGAATTCCTGCAATCCAGCCCATTTCCCTAATCACTTCCCCCATTCCAATCCTCGTCCCCAAGGGCAGCCCCATTCCGAGTTTATGGCGCGATGCCCTAGGCAGACGACTCGCGGAACCATCCAATCTCGCCGAAATGCGGCGCATTTGAGCGCTTTTTTTTGCATTAAATTTATCATTTTTTGCAAACATTTTTCGGGACCTCTCATCGCGACTGAGCCTTCCCGTGCCCACAGACGTCGTCGACGTTGAGGGCGTCGGATTCGCCGCGGCGTCATTGCTGGCGTCGAAGAAGATGACTTTGTCGAAGATGTCGGAGCGACGCAGCGGGAAGTACGGCGCTTCCACCATAGGAACTGCTTGAGAATTGAACGATCATGACGAGGGAAATCGATGAAATCGCGACGAAAACTGCAGTAAAAATTCGAAAACTCTCGCGAAATGGCGGACTAGTCGTTCCACTTTCTCATTATTATTGCTGCTCTGCACGGAACATTGACGAAGGGGAGCAGGAAAGGAGGAGAATATTGCTCTCGAGACAAATGACGTTTGGATGGCGACTAAGCGAGGAGACTAACTGAAGCATAATTGAGCTCCGAGACGAAACTATTCCTACAGCTCTCCTATTTCGTATCGTCTTTCTTCTATTCCGAGCTATCTTCGAAATAATTCCCTCAAACGAGATACGAATCAAATTGCGTCGGCTGTCTGTTCTAAACAATCGAGAGCCGCTCATCCTGATTACCTCTACGAGCCGTTCGCCGTCAACATCCGGCTTTCAGAGACCTAAACTGCGGTTCTGGATCGAGCCCTAAATCGCGGTTCTGACAAACTCCGAAAAAACAAGCGCAGATCAATGGACACCCTCAAGAGGGAAGATGGGCTATGCAAAACGAGAGTGTGTATCTCTGTCCCTTCGCGCTCCCTCTCGCCTCTCACTCTATCCGCCGTTATTTAGGGAGACTTGAAAGGGAAAGAGTAAGGGAGGGAGTGGAACAGACAAATGGAGAGAGAAAGGGGCTAGATTCGGATGCGATAGAGAAAGATTCTCGAATCCCGCGTCTATTTCTCATGCGAGGCTGCACTTTCTTTGTCGGAACTTTAATATTTCCCGACTCTCCTCAAATCGCGCGCTCTCTCGCTATTCAAAGAACCAGAATAACGATTCCAACTTCTTGCCTGAACTTCATCCCCTCTATAGCTTGCCATCCAATCTGTGTGGCTATTGAAATTTCACAAAGCTGGTGGATAAGCTTGCTGTGAGTGAGAGGAAGAAGGAAAGAGAAAGAGAAGGAGTGAGAGCATCTCTGCCATTGGAAATGAAGAAGAAGGATGAGGAGTGATAGGACTGGGGGTGGGGGGGGGACTAAATATGCGTCTCATCATGCTCTAGTTTTTGCGCCGAAAACACCCCAAAGCCAGGAAAAAAACAAGAAAACGGCGGGTGAAACACAACTCAAACAGGCGAAGTATAGCGTGAAACGGAGACCTCCCCGTAATAGGCAGTCTACGCATCCTAACTCGATTTCGTCCCTTATTACTACTCTCCAAAGTGCAGGTTGCGTCATGACTAGTCAACCAGGAAACAATCTGGAGAGCAAGTATGAAGAGGAGAGGAAAGAAAGTCTGAGTGAGGGAGGACAAATGGCTAAGCTGCCCGACTACTCAATGGGGGAAAGGAACCTTGGAGGGGGATGGACCCACTCTCTCCTATTCCCGTGCACTCTCACTCTCTCTGACTGACGAGACGACAGGGATAATGACGAGAGAGCTCTTCGAGTAGGAACGAGCGGATGGCTTTTCGAGCATCTCGAAACTGGTATTCGTCCCTCTTCTCTCTTCCTTCCCATCCTTACCCTAACCACACAGTACCCATACACAATGCGAGGGGCTCGCTCGCGCGAGGATCGCAGGCCATTTTCTGCCGAATGTGAGGGCTTTTTCCTGTTCACGTGTACAGGCGTTCGCTTCCAATGGCTACTAGTGCTACGTAGTGCACATGAATACTTCGTGAAACCGCGATCTGACTAGATACAGAGAGGAACAACGCTCATTGCCTTTTAAAAGAAGTGAGAATATGAAATTTCAGACTAAAGTGTATCTTTGCTAATTACAAAAGCGCAGACAATGATGGCTCTTAGATTCAACTTCAAACAAGAAGCGCTGATGAAACAGATATCTGCCAACTTGAATAAGATATAACGAGTCTTCTCATGATTCTCATTTTCTGATGATAGGGAATAATGTTGACATGCAATCCGCTCCAAGCCAAAGTTCACAGATGATGAACGCACGAAACACGAATCTATCCTAATTGTAAGCAGAGAACTAAAATCCGAAGGATGCTTCTCTCTCTGCCAGCTCCTCATTTCCACACTCACACTCAACTACTTGTGTATCCTAGTAACGACTTGCGCAGAGATTTAACAGCCAACAAATACGTATTACTTTAAAAAAAGATCAATCTGGCCAAATCATTGTGAGCCTCCGGACTCGCATATGAGCACTCAATGAAACATTGAAACACCGCAATCAAGTACCAGAGCAACTAAAGTCAGAAAATCACGGGACAACTTAAGAGGGATGGATGACTCTCTTCCCCTCTCGTAAGTCGACTCCCGTGCCCCCCTTGAAAGAGAAAGAAACACGCGGCTGATGAATGGTCTTCACTCTCTGTCGCATTTCTCCTCACTCTGTTCCCCCACTCTCCGCCTTTCGCCTGCTCTCTCGCTCGCTCTGACCGCAGAGGAATTACGCAGACTATCGAGACTCGCTCCTCCCCTCTGCCATTCCCAGGGTGATTAGGCCCCCACCGCCGCGACATTTTCGCGTCCTTGTTTTGAGAAGCTGGGAACTCTTTTCACTTACTGTTTGAGGTAGTAGAAAATATTGAAGCAATCGAGAGCGAACTTTCAACAAACTAATTTTGAATTGTGTGAGAAAAGCAAGGCATTTATTGAAGCAACTTGAGTAATGACTATTTTGTATTTTCGACGTAACGCATATTCCCCATGCCCCTCTTCCCCAAGTATACCAACGATGTATCAAATACCCATCCTCATCGTTCACTCACTCGACATAGAAGGTCCCGTAGACGGGGTCGTCCACTTGCTCCCATCCCTGCGGCAGCTCGCGCGGATCGTTCCACTGCGTCGTGCCCGAGTTGTGACTGCAATTATGAAGGTATTTTGGTTTCAACCTAAAGATTTCATTGACTGATTCGGTTCACCACTGAATTGCCACAGCAGGAATGTTTTTCATCTCCAGTAACATATAGGCTATGAAAAATGACGCAATCATTTGCCTCATTCCTCATTCAATCACTCGCGTAGAGCGGTCTCGCAATCGATTGCGACGAAGCAATCGATTGCAAATTTTATTGCAATCATTTGCTATAAAAAATTATTATGAAGAATAAATGAAACACAAATCAATTTCATCAATATCGAGACAAAAAAGATAATTTTAAGTCTGTTTCATTCTTCACCCTTCGCAATTGATTGCGAGGTAAATTATCAATCGATTGCGAGACCGCTCTAGTAATGGGTAAGAATGAAGAATGAGTGATTGAATAAATCTCTCGCAATCAATTGTATAGTTAGTAATATGTTACTTTCCAAAGTCTAGTAACATCGCAGTTTCGCGATTACTATCTCAGAGAAGCCACATTGCTTCATTAATGAGCGCAAACGAAGAAATTACACCGAAAAAAATAAGAGAACGAAAAAATTTTCCCCAATCAAGTCCTCGTTTCATGATATATTTGAATTCAATCAATTTCCCTGAAAGATAATTCCTCCGACCTCTGGAGTTTAAAAAATAACATGAACTCACTCGATGAAGTACTTCTCTCCGTTGTCCGCATACGCGACTTCCCAATTGGGCGGCAGCGGGCCCAGTCTCGTTCCACCCTGCGAGAGATCGGTTACTTTAGTGATACAAGTACGAACTTCTCACATTCAGAGCAATAATTATTTCAATGGCTAGCGCAAAATCTCAATAAAGTGCAATCCAGCTGCACCGAAATCCCAAGAATGGATTGATTCAGGGGAAGTCAATATGATGGCTATCAAAATCAATACATATCTTATACCGTGTTAATTTCTTGTAATACTGTCTCCATAATGAAGCAAATATTAAATAAAATTAAATTGTTACCTGGACCATCTCAGCCACGTCCTCTTCTAGTGGTCGCGGAGTGCCGTACAGATGACCTGTAATCAATTTCACGTCAACCAAGACAAATCTGAACGCCATAACGTGAGCAATATCAATGGAATCGGGGCGCAAATAGGAAGGCGATAGCGATGCTGCGCCTGACTCATCAATTTGACTCATATCGGGAATAATCAAATCGAACAGGGGCGGACACGACGATGTCATCACTCCCGTAATCGACTATCGCTACTATACACCGGTTGATCAATACTATTCTCGCTCAGACTCAAAGGGAAGGAATATCAGAGGGGGCGCTGATTCACCGTTTGAGTCGGCAGGTGCGAGGGGGGACAGAAAGAGAAAGAGGGAGAGGGAGGACAGTCACACGCGTTGATACCGCCCGATAAGAGGGCAATCATCGATTGCCAACTTGCCAACTTTGAAAACGGTCGAGGCGTTCACAAATATCAAATGTCACGAGCCTTTTTCGCAAGAGAAATCAAAACATCGAAGCTAGCATTCAAATAATCATCAAATTCACGCCTAAATATTCTTCAATCAGGAAGCGGAAGAGTCATCTGGCGCCACTCGGTAGATCAAAACAGCCTCGAGCTATCCGGTAATCGCTTTCTCTCACTGCCTCTCGCAACGACTCAATCCAACCTTCCACCCCTCTAATCTAACATGACCATTTCGCCTGCCTCTCGTAATGGCCACTCTCTTCATTGTTCATACTCCCTAGGCAGTCAGACGGAGCGAGATAGTGCGTGATTCAGAGAGACCGAGAGCGATGCTTGCTCATGCGCACCTATCAGGCGGGCTGATCTACAAGTGGAGTATGGAGGGGGGAGACTGGAGGGGGCAAGAGGGGACGAGATTGCCGGCGATTGAAAGGTGGAGAGGGGTAATGAACAGATTCCGAGCATGGAAATGGAGGTGGATCAAAGCAATCAGTGAATGATTTTCATAATAATGTGCGAAGCATTCCGTCAATGAAATCGCATGATGCTTGAAACGGGCAATCATAAGCATGTAAGACGCGCAACCGGCTGGTCGATCGAGTGTTTTTTTCGAAGACAGATAGAAGAGTGAATTGAAAAGCCTAGCGTCAGAAACTCTCATGAGCACACCTCGAAGCACCGAGTCTGCTGGTGAGTACTATAGCCTCTCTGTCTCGTCCCCTTTCACTTCAATATACGCAAACAGGCAATAAAAGTGATAGTGCAGACCATAGCAACAGGAAACGAATACGACAAATAGACAAATATCAAAGCATTGATAAATGCCAGAATTGAGAAAAATAACACTTGTACCAGCAAATGCCTATTCAAAGGTAAACATGCACTGTTGATCACATTTAAATGGATCAGGCAATAGAGTTCCATGTATACACGATGAAACCGCGAGGGTGCGGGAAGGCAAGGCAGGGGTACTAAAGGCTCCCTATCACTCGCATCACTTCGACCTACGCACACAAAGTGATAACAATTGATACTAGCAGTACGAATAACTTCCCCTCTTCGTCTAGGTCACTATCAACTATCAGTACGAAGGATACAATCAAGGGAATCACGAATGGACAAGCGCATCTTGCTTGTGAAAACTGACCTACCGCCCCTGAATTGGCTACTGAATAGCCCCTCTCCCCATTGCAGTCTCTCACTCATTCTCAGTCACTCGGAACGAGCAAATACGGGAGTGAACCGTGTGTGAGGAGAGGGGTTCCCATTGAATGAATGAGAAGCGGCCCTTGATGCTTCTCCTATGGAATACAAAAACATGACACATCAGCCTCGTCAGCCAAAGGATAAGTGAACGAGCGGAGGTATCAATAGGATGAATAAGGCTTCGAAAGAGCAGAAGGAGCGAAACAAGGATGACATGACAGCTCCAGATAGATAAAATGAGAAGCTTGGGAAACATTTGCAAACTCTTGCAACAGAATGCCAACGATCGTAGATCCATTGAATCCAATCTATTTTTTTTTCAACGTTCTAAATATGGAAGGATCATAGATCAAAGGCGACTGGGATCTTCTATTATAAGTCCTAACAAGGGTATCGCTTTCTAAGCGAAATCTCTACTCCAAAACGAGAGCGAAGTAAGAGAAAACAGCTGGTTAGCCAAACAAAGGATTCAATAGGGGGTGAAAAAGGAGGGAGGAGAACAGGGAAGGGATGGCCAATTCGAGCAGAAGGTAGGTCAACAACCTCGCTCAGACTCGCCTTCGCAACTCTGAAAACTCGCGAGACTTGGAGACTGGAGAGAGGTAACCCGAGTCTGTTTGGCCATTGAGGCGGTTGCAAGAAACAAGAAGGCCCACTTCCCCCAAAAACGGGAATGAGTTTTCCTAATTGACAATGTTGCGGAGAGGCTTCCGAGAAAAGACTGAAGGGCAGTCGAGATGCAAGGTATCCAAAGGAAGATGACGTCTAATCAAATCCAATTGTTGCAAATTTAATGATTTGTGTTGCAAAGGATACATGATCGAATCACCGGGAAAAATATCAAGATACATTGGCGTTTCAATAACTGCACAAGAGGGTGGAATCAGAAAGAACTCAATCGGACATGCACGGAAAAAATAATATTCGCGCAACACACGCCCAATATGGGCCTGCTAATCCCTCCCGATTCGCTCATTTCTCCCCAATTCAAGTGCCCAATCGAGGGCCAATTGGCACGTTTTTCTCCTTACGGGCGGGCCTTTGATGCTCTTTCTGACGAAAAGCTGGGCAGAGGAAAGAGAACCAGTCTCGCGCAATCGTGTTTTGTGAACTACCTCCCCCAGTCGTGTAATACTGTTCTGCCTGTTGGCAGCAGAGCAGCAATACTGCACGAGGTAAACCACATCAGAATGGAGTACCTGATGCAACACCTCCCTCACGCGAATCAAAGGGGTTAAATGGAGGCTCAAAGGGACTGAGATTGAATGGATTAACCTTGCCCCTCTCTCTCCATCTTTCACTTCGCATCTTCACGAGATAAGAAGCCCATCTCCCTCTCTGCTTCTCTACCCCGTCTCCACCTTCTCCTCAATCTCTCATCATCCTAACCCTCAGGGCCCTAAACTCGCCACCTCAATTAACCTCAGCGCTGCTCGGTCAGAGCGGCTCCCTAAAATCAGGCAAGATATCGGAGATCAGCTCTCTGCCAAACTTCATTACCTCCCAACCTTTCCAGCTCATTCCCTAGCAATAATGAGGTCCAGCCTACTACTCTCTCGTTTTTGCCTACTATCTCGCCGGTCAGAGAAACTAGACAGCAAGCACAACGATGAGTCTCTTACTTAGTGTACCTCTCTCAAAGACGAGCTCATGAGCTCATACAGCTCATTTAGAAGAGGAAAACGACTAGGAAACGAGCATGGAGAAAACTAAAAAAATGGCCGGGAGAAAAATCAAAGAGGCGCACCGCTCTCTCGTATTCATAATGCAAAACATTCGGAGGAAGAAGATCAAGAGCGGAAGAAATGGACAGAATCTATTCAATCTGTATGCACACTCATCGATTAGGCAAACCGATAGAACAGAGGAAATGGAGAGAGTTGCAACGCCGCTCCAGACGAACAACAGATGGAATCTTACAGTGGAAGAAGGTAAACTCAGTGAGAAAGAAATAGAGCGTCTGTTTCATTAAATGATGCCGCTTAACCCGTGGACAGTTAGGCCAAGACACAAGAACGTGCAAGACAGGGCCAGATTCTTGCAGATAGATCAGTGACTGCGCCTATCTCGGAGGGCGCAGACAAGCAAGACAGTGCGAGACAGTGTGCTGATTGGAGAGAGCAGGGAGAGGCCGCGGCTATAAAGTAATCCGACCCGCGGATTAATGGCACACATAGCGCAAACAATAAGCGAGACTCTCTCGACACAAGAGATGTCGCCTATCTGCGGGGTGTGAAGAACAACGAGTGGGCTCACAATAGACAATCTCGATAGATATCTGAGCCAGAAAGCGCAGGAAAAGTCCAAGTGAACCTCGAAGAAGAGGATCTCAGTTCCCAACCGCGCCCAAATCGCATTTGCAACTTCCACAATTCGGTTTGCGCGCTGGGGCGAAATTCGAGAGCCGTGGGCGTCTAGATACTGGTGGAACACGAAAACAGCGAGACCGACTGACTGATCAGGGGAAAACATGAACGATGTGATTGGAGGAGGAGCAGAGCAAAACGCCAGACTGGAGAATGATGGATTGGTTCGAGGTGAGAGTGGCGGAGTTTAGAGAGGGAGTTTGGAGGGTGATGAGGAAGGGAAAGAAGAGGAGGGGAAGGGATGGGGGGGGGGGAGGAACACACTCCTCTCCTCGTGGTCCTTTGCTTTGCGAATTATGACGCAGTGACACGACACGGGCGGCTGTTTAGTGTGGAGGGAGACGAGACAGAGTTCAAAAACCGACGCCAGATTTGACGGAAAGAGGGGACAAAAATATCACACTGAACTGCATTAAAATAGTGCGTAAAGGATCAGATCAGAAAGAAATATTGAGATATGAAGACAAAGAGGCACCTTTTACGAAACAAAGTAACGAAGCTCTCAATCGCTCAATCTACCCTCTTTACGCCAGGTGTGCCCATCTCAGAGGTACTCAACTACTCTCGGATGACCCAGCTCGCTTATTGCACCTTCACATGATAATGATCCCCATAAACGAGCGAGAGACGAGAGGAATGGAGAGGGAGAGAAGACCTATGGCATGACCTATGGGGGCTTACAGATGCAATATGGGGAGAGGAGGGAGGGGAGAGGGGAGTATTAGTCCCCGTTCCTAGTCCTCTTAGTAGTTCGAGGGAAAGAGTGGGCACCTCTTATAGAGAACAAGTCCTCTCAATATGGCTTTCCAGAGTGATTTTCAATTGATCAAGGAGAAAATAAAAGTAATCGCTCACGAGTGAACACAAACGATAAAATAACAATATCGATGCACTGGCGAAACCATTCACAAGTTCGCACACATGAAACGATTTTCAATAATTATTTGATGGCAAAAAACAAACAATTTGATTGCACGAGGATCAAGGAGCAATAACGCGACCCAGAACCATCCAGCTCATAATTTCAATTAGTTTCCAAACCAAGAGGAGTAAATCAGATTCGGAGAAACAATAATATTGATAGCACATGGCATATTTATGAAATTGACTCGCAAAGAATATCAAATCGCTCGTAGCACAACGTGGAAAGCTCAAGCAACAGTCGCGCGACAAGGAATCGCCTAGATCTTCCTCTTTTTGCCTCTCTTACCTCTCCCTCTCTCACCTAGGGTGGTGTTCCGCGATCGATCTGTGTATGAGTATGGACATTCCTTCATTCATTCCGTACCCCGCGAGGGTGGGGAGAGGGAGGAGGGAGGAGAGGAGGGGAGGGGAGGGGGGAGGAGGGCGAGATCAGAGAGTGGACAAGGAAAGGAACTCTCTCTCTCTCTCTTGATCACACGCTGTTCCTAGATGGACTGTCTCTTTCATCATCTATTCTCTGTCCTGATACAGTTCGATCAACAACAGTCTCCAACCGTCATTTCCTACTAGAGACCAGCGCGATCGGAGAGGGCCCAGAGATGGGAAGGAGAAAAGAAAGGAAGTTAGAGAGCGGAACACTCGAGGATCAAAGAAGAAAGGGAAGAAAGGGGAGAACCAAAGAAAATGAGAAGAGGCAAAAAGGCGAACGAATCGCCTTGAAAAAGTCGCGCGCGAGTAAGAAAGAAATTTGAACCATCAATCACAACTGAAATAGTCCCCGTCCATCAGCAGATCAACGAGAGAACGATGTCAATCGCAGATAAAAGGACAGAAGAAGAGACAGTTTCGATATTTTCTCAAGCTAATTTCTTCTCATCAATTCCAGATACATTCCCTGTACATGAAAGATTCACGCGGCACGAAACGACCGGGGTCTCCTCACAAGCGCTGACACAACCATAGATCCGTCCTCATTTTCACTAATGGGCTTATGAGACCTTGTCGCGCTTTGTGAACACTGTGTGAAAACTGACGGAAAGAGGGCGACGCAGTGAGAAGTACAGTGGAAGCAGCTAAGACGGTTATTCCTTCTCCTGTCTCTCCGTTTCGCATGCTCTCTTTCTTTCTCTCACCGGCCATACAGTGTTTGGAATGGGGAGAATCCTCATCTCTCTCCCGGACTATCTTTGCCCTAGTGCTTATAGGCGGACGCCGCGGCGAACCATCAACGGACGGAGAGTGGTCAGGGTACGGAAAGAGTGGGTGATAAGGGAGATCAGAGAACACTATGAATGGATCAAATATCGGTTTAGAGATCAAAGATCAAAGACTAAAGATCAAAGATCACTCCACTCACCCTCATAGCTGCCGTGCTCGAGCAGCTTGCCCTGTGCGAGAAGACCCTGCAAAAATTTATTTTATGAATTAATTTTATTAATCAAAATTTTTTGAGCGACCAGTGCCACCCCCGTTTCACTAGTATTACAAGGCCTGTGGAGGAGGGGGCGATTCGATTCTCGCCAAATATACTCGATCAGAGATAAATCTGAAGTGTCTTATCATAAATTAGAAAAACGGCTCTGCTTTCTAGTAACCTGCGAATCTCCCGCTGCACAGATACTTCAATGGTGCTACGCGCTGCTCGAAGCAATCATTCCGGGATTGGCAGCTTGTAATCTACCCAAAATTCCCTAATGCAGTTTTAAAAGTTTACATCCAGCAATTCGTACGCTGCACGATCACTACAAGGTCAGTAGCTGACTACTCCTTCTGATTAGACATCGACGGCTACTTTTAAAACATTAACAGCAGCAGACCCAAATTGTTCTTCAGAGTTTTCAGAAGAATGGATCAGCGCGCAGAGAAACCAAATCCCCCCCCCCTCACCTCGAAGGTAACCATGTCGACGAATCGGTAGTGCTCGCCGTCCACTTCGCCCATCCTCGCCGGTCGAGTCGTGTCTGCAAGGAGAATACGGTAGGGACGGTAGAGGGGTACGTTAGGAATTACGATCACCTAGGAATCCGTTAAATTGAATACAATGGCACGTTTAGAACAGCTGAAGCAAACTGCAGAATAGGAGTACGGTAGATATTAGCATCAGAATGGGAAGGATAGGGCTAAACTGTTCCAGATTCACGGTTACAGCCAGAATCGCTCAATTAATCTCAATTCGCGAGGAGGAAAGGGGGCGTTAGACAGGAGGAGGAAACAAATTACGCCTGCGGGATCTCGAACGAGAGTGGAGAAAGAGAGAAAAATACACACTGACACCTGACTTGTTGACCCCTTCGGAAGGAGTCGGAAAGAGTAATCGACTCTCTCCTCGTTTCGCACACTACTGCGAGTCAGGAAGAGCGATAATGTATTCGAAACAAGGAGAACTGAAGAAGGTAGGGAGGCTACTCATAACCCCTCTCCGTAGTTTTACTACTTGGCATTACGATGTCATGTCTGACCGCTCAGAATCACCATTGAAAAAAACGAACCGAAACAGCCCTATCCTATACGTAACGCGCTTCTACTGAACCTCCTCTGAACTACTGCAGAGTCAAGCGTAAGCTCCCCCCCCCAAGCTCACATCATCCCACACTTCGTGCGTTCAAGTGGTTGAGTGGTGCACTAGAAGCTCTAGGTGGGAGACAAGTCCGAAAGCGTGAAATACAAAATTGAAAACATCCGGGACAAAAGATCCCGCGAGTTCTCAGCTTCAAGCGTGAGAGGAGTTCTCCAATTTCAGCCACTGAAAGGGGGATTCTAAGCTACATCCAGATCCTGAGACAATGCTAGCTCCCTCTCCGCAAACGAACGCGTGTTTTTGCCTCGGCCTAAAGCGGTCAGTGAAAGAGAGGATCGCATCTGATGGCATAGTTGAAATGAGTGAGCGTGTAAAAGAACATTGAGATAAGCAAGGCTAGAGATAAGGAACACACCAGATATTAATATCGAACAGAGGTCTAGATAGAATTGAAATCATTGCCGGATCTGATTCAAGAGGAAGCTATGCAACACGAACATTCCAGGGAGATAAATATGAAAGGAATTCAGGCAGGGTTTCTCAAATAAGGTCAAAATCCCATTCCCTCCAAGCCACATCCATGAAACACCACCCCACACGCGCACTCAATCTCCGTTCTCCCCTCTAGAGTCGCCATTCCATCGCAATCCAATCCACCCTCCTCTCCCTCTGCTGGCTGGTAATTAGATAGTCACTAGCAGGTAGAGGTCAGGCGAGAGAGTGGGGGAATCGAGGAGAGCGGGGGGGATGCAATGAGGTGGTGGCAGCAGGAATGCGAGTGATGGGATTGGATGAACAGCAGAGAACCCCCCCATGAAACAGTAAGACACTATTATCCCCACTTTCACTCTCAAAGCCTTAAAGATCCAATATCAGTGGAGGTACCACGTCGTCCTACGAGTCACGAAAGAAGAAGGTCGTCAGCGTTATCACAACACTTTGAAAGTCCCAATCCCACGGTTCTCAGGATAGGAACGTGTTATTAGATGCGATGTATGAATCGGAGAAGGAGAGACAAACGGATAATAAGGAGAGTAGGGAACATGAAATCATCGGGGGTACTAGAGAGTGAAAGTGATCGGGTGGGAAAGGGCGCGAAAAAAGGGATGGAACGCAGTAGTTCGAATGCGATATGATCTGGCGAAATGAAGACGAATGAAAATGTTTTTGAATAACCATCTATAAAACACTGTCAACGCAAGCGCCACGAGTGAACTTGTACCAATCATGAAATAGCCAACTTGACTGCAGCTCTAATAGCACGTATGGATGGCAAGAGCTCATAAAAATAAGATAGTAACGCAATTGTGAATTCATTACCAAACAAATATTATCCATGCCAGCGCATCCCACTTACTTGACCTATCATTGCAGCAGCAAATAGTCATCCTTCCGTGGAATAATCAACTACCGTTGACTGTATTTTAGGAGATTTTGCCCATGCTTTCATGTATTCGTTATATTATCAGTACAACATTCAAACCAACTGACACGGGACAGTCTTGGTGTAGACGTTGTCTCTGATGGCCGTCTGGAGGTCGGCGTATCGCTTGTCCGAGAGAATCTCGCACAGATCGTCCGGAAGGGAACCTGTAAGGAAATTGCGTCATGACTAGGCAATATTTGTATTTTTATCGAATAACATTGCATCATCACTAGTAGGTTCAGCTGAGAAGCCAGATCTATGCGACTTTGTGTTGCGTGAATATCAGATATCGTGATGTTTCACACAATGCCAGTATTTATCGGCCAGCATCGCAGAATATAAACATATTGCTATTTTCGTATCTAATTGTAACAATAAGATCGCTGATATCACCTTCAAAGATTCTCGACCGAAGAAGGGAATGGGAAACAAGTGTTCACAGTACATGGAACGGTGGTGATATCATACACTATTACGGGAACCACTCAATCCCGTACAGCAGGTACCTAGTCTAGGATCCTGACTCTGACCCCCATCAATAACACTACTTCGGACCCCGACAAGGCTAACTACTCTTATTCTTACATCTCTGTTTCTCTCTATTCTACTCGCTCCCTCCCTTTCTCTGCCTTATTTCCATCTTCTCGAGACTCCCGTCAACACCAATAACATTTTACATGGCAAGTGATTGATTGAGGGGATCTCTGCGCTCTCTCCATTCCCCTTGATCTATCGTCTTCTCTAACCAATCATTATCCGCTGTTCACATAACCATTTCGCATCTCTAATCACCTCCAGATTTTATCCTCTTTGCGAAAACAGATCAATCTCGGACCGGAGTCCGTCGACTAATTGATTGTTTTCTACGAAACGCCGATAAGAAATAACTACCCCAAGCGAGGCCAACCAATTTCATGAGTGCCCGGAAGCGCAGAACCACCTAGTTCATCAAAATATTCGTGCACACATTCATTAAATAAACTTTCAAATCAGTAGCTTGGCACCAATTTTCCAAACTCATTTCTATCTGCTCACCTGCCCCGCACACTTCCACAGCCATCATCTCGCGGCACTCGATCGTCCGCTCGAGCAGTCGAGTGACCTACAAGAGGAATATCGATGATTGTCAGATTATGGAATAGTTTGTAACGTCTTACTCTATTACACCTGTTCAATAGCATTGCAAACAAAACGACACTAGGTCGGATGAGAACCATTTCGCAATACCGTCTCTGATATAACAGTTGTCTTTCGCCTACTTCCGGTTCTCATCCGACCTAGCGCCAACAAAACCAAAACAATTTTAATTAATTAATAAGATAATAAGCCTTAATCACCTCCGAGATGGTCATGCCTGACACGGGGACTCCCTCGATCGTCAGCACGATCTCGCCTGCAGTTTTCAGTTTTAAAATTGGGTTTTTTTAGTTTTACGAAACAAGCAGATTTGAAGTTTCAACGTTTCTACATGATTCCAGACATACACGATCTGTAATCCGAAGAATATAATGGATGTAAAAAATTTACTGCGCAATAGTTCATCCAAAAGCAAAATTACCCGCTCAATTTTGGCTTCGAGCCAGTTAGATGACTATGACGAGTGTCAATTGCTTCAGTATTTCCCTCACTTCAGAAACACAAATGAATAAAAGAACAGAAATATTGCACATAATCGGGCGCACACAAAAGGCCAAAGATCAGAGATCATAATCAAAAGATCAAAGATCTCTTCCTCACCGGGCATCATCACTCCAGCCAGTTGCTCGTCCCTCACAATGTCCACGAGGATGAGCGAGGCATTCGCAGCGCCGCCGCGGACTGTAAATTAATAATTATTAATTAATAATCAAAATAAATAAAACAGAATATATGGGAAAATCTAGGTTTCACCACACATCAAGTGCGAATCAAGTTTTTCTGCAATCATGCTCTACTTCTGTGTACAAACCCAATTCAAACAACGACTAGAATCACCCGCGTTTCGCAGTATCGTAAATTAAACTTCTCAATTCCTGCTCCGGTCCGGCTCTCAATAACATGTTGCCTTCTTCACCAAATTACAAAAAAAAATATCGCTCTCATAGGCCAAGAATACAGTACCGCCCGTAGCCCTCGCACTTCGCTAACCATCCTTACGGATCAGCCTCACAGTTCCTAACGAGGCTACACCAATGCGCATGGCAATCGAACACGCACTGACCAGTGAATGGGAGGGTTTGGCTCTGCTGCGAGAGCAGCAGTCCGGAGGCTGCAGCAGCTGCAGCCGAGGTCGAGGCTGCGGCCTGCAGGCGACACGGCACACGGATCAGCCGACGACGAGGATGGGCTGGAAGACGATTGTTTGCATATTGGAAAGGCTTAACTTCGAGAGATTGGTAAATCACATCATCGTTCTCTCTTCACAATTCAGTGAAGCACAAGTGTTATTTGCAGTTGAAAACCATGAGTTTCAGACAGTTTGAACATCTATGAACCTCGCGTCCTAGACTCAATTGAGATTTGGCTCTTCAGAATCATCTCAAATCTATACCGTCCCAACAATCCTCCCTCCACTCACCAACATCCTCCTCCCTCCTCCTCTCCGCTTCTCTGTCTCTCTCCCTCCCTCCTCCCATCATCGCTGACGCCGTCGCCGAGTGCGTCGAGGAGATGAGCTGGTCGAGGGCGAGCTGCAATCGATCAATCGATAAACTACAGTAATCCAATCAATCGATAATCGCAGGCTTTGCAAGATCATAGTTAGAAACAAGTGTAGAATTATGGCATAAATAATCGATAAAAAGCTAGTAAACAAGCAGCATCGTCCACACAATGCAACCTAATCTCATGAGGTTCGAGAACAAGGAATGCAGAGGGAGAGTATCGAGTTTCACGTAACAAGGTGTGTTTCGCGTTATCAGCATACTCGCTCGCCTAATCACCCATGACAATCAGCTGGCGATTAGTCACGAGTGTGCAAAATCACTAGAAGTGATTCAAAATAAATCACTTTATTCTTATTTTCTCAAAAAAAAGCAAAATCGACACTGATTGCAAGAACTTTCTAATACGGGAAACGGAGACCACTTCAACAAGTGTATCTACTAATTCTTCTCCTATAACTCTTCATTGTGCAATCAGCTGGTGCTCACTACTATCACATGATTATCAGCCAGAGCGCGATGATAATGGAAACAATTTCATCAGATACGATTAATTCCCAATCTTCTCAACGCATTTCGCCAATCACTGAAACCCCCTTTCTCCTATCGTTTCGCATCTCCGTTTACCTTTCCCTCCCCTTCCTCTCACTTACCCCGCTCGTTAATTCGCGTTAATTGGTTGACGGTTACGATCGGTGGGGGAATTTAGTGCCCTGCGGCGGAGGAAATGGCAATCGAAGTGTAGATCAAAGGGGGTAGATCAAAGCTGTCATTCCCAGAATCTCGTATAGTTTAGTGCTCCCGGGTTGCGGGCTATCAACCCGTGAAACTGCGGCGGCTCAAGCAAGAGATCGGCATCAAACTTCTCTGACTATCGAGATAGAAGGGAAAGCGAGGATGGTCGTTCCTCTATTTCGAAAGGAATGGGGGCCATCAATGAAGGAACGGAACGTTCCAATCCGCAATGCAACATCATTTCTCGAGTGATGAGAGACGTGAGTAAGCCGAGACGAGGAGAAATGTGAGTAAGAGGAGGTGAATTGAGGAATACCGAAGGCAATACTGAGTGATCACAACCAACTGTGATCTAACAATCATTTTTTGAAGAAGCGGAAAAGAGAAAAACCAACATGTAGCAGAGCAACAGAGTTGTAACGTTGAAATGAAAATCGGTAAATATAGATGATGTAGCAAAACTGCTCATCTATCCACAAAGATCTCCAATGACGCACTGGTCCTACAGCAATATCCGCATCTTCATTTTCATTCCTCTCTACTCTCTTCTCACTCACACAAGAAAACAGTACCTCTCCCGCTCGCTAGCTCATCAAACCTCGGTTTGGGGAAGGAGGGAGGGGGGGGAGGCGCAAACGAACCCCTCCATGGGCTAGGAACGACGTTTGGCTGGACTCTCCCCTTTTTGCGCGCTCTCTCGCCGATCAGAGGTACGAGGGAGGCTGTGGCTGCCTTCTTTGGCAAGGGGAGAGGCGTCCCCGAAAGAGAATGGAAGAAGCGCGTCGAAAGAAGTTGAGAAAACACAATTTGTGGACAAAAGTGGAGGGGTGAGATTGGAGGTAGAGGGAGGAGGGAGAGGAGAGGGGAGGAGGAGGGGGAGGGGAAGGAAGGTGATAGGAATGGCAATGAGGGGAGTGCCGAGAAAAGAGGAAAGGAGAGTTCTCTGGACTCTGAGGATGGACTTTAAAAAACGGATCGCAATGAGGAAAAGTGCGGCAAGTAATGGAACGTGCCATCCCCTGGCGATCAATGCAAGACTAATCCTCCCATGGAACCTTTAATTCTCCGGGATTTCCAAACATTGACTAATGAGGGGAAAACGGGAAAACAATCACCAATCAGGCCGCTTAGTCACTCTATCACCTCTAAAAACATCCGAATTCAATCCAGTTTTTGTTCGCAACAAGGAAATCTGGGTAAGGAGACATGAAAGGAAGTGAAAGAAGAAAGGGCCGAACTCCGATCGAAATTAGGGCCAATCCAATCGCATTCAAGCGCGCGAAAGTTTACTTTGCGAAAGTGTTGCGAGTCTCCCTCTCTCTCCATTTCGCACGCTATCTTACTTGCCGACTAATGAGCAATTATCCTTTTTTCTATTGTATTTCTCCTGTTTTCGGGAGCGACAGGGCGCAAATCTGCGACGGGAAAGGTAAGCGCGTAGTGAGAGACAAGAGACTACGAGAAAGAGGTAGGGAGACAGAATGGAAAACTGCTGACTCATGCATACTCTAGTGTGAGTGGCTGTAGCTGCTACCTACCTACTGGGAAGGATTTGCATCCGTGAGGCGCCTGTCAGGGCTAAAGCCGCGATGCCTCATCGTATTTACTAGCACTTTCTTGTCCGATGTCACACGGCTCAAAATTCGACCATGAACACAGTGAGATGACTCGAAGGAATCGATGGTGATCAAATGGGCAACTACGACAAAGGAAGAAGGGGGAGAATTGACCCCCACTCTCTTGTCAATAAAATTGTTTTTGATTAGTGCGCAGCGTGTCGACTAGGCCACCGGAAACGGAATACTTCCCATTCAACCTCAAACTCGGCGCTCTTAGAGCTCCACGAATCGAGGGCAGTATATTGACGAAACGGTTGGTTGAAATTGGCAAGAGGATGCCCCCGTGGAAAGAAAGCAAACAATCGGCGAATTGAGAGCGCCTAAAGAGTGGCGAGAGGAGGAGGGGAAATGATGCACTCCCATGCATGAACGACGCCTGTTTTCTCGCTCGTCACTGTAGAAAAGTGGATCAAAAATGAGTTGGAATCTGCGCAAAAAAACATGTACAGAGAGAGAGACAATCTATACAGAGATGATACCAATGGAAGGACGTGCATTACATCAGAGTTCATCATTGTCAGAGAATAACCAATGTTTTGCTTCAACACCAATACTTTGAATACATTTCAAGAGAAATTTATCCAAGAGTAACATCGTTTCGGTCCACCGCTGCTGTTCAAACAAAGATCAACTTTGCAAATCAACTTCGTGATTCCATTTTCGAAATTCAACAAAATCGTAAACTGACTATAGTGCAGGCTGCCGTAACTGCGACGTTCATTTGAGAATAAACCGAAGAATGAGCGGAGGAAAGGGAGGGGAAAGATCGAATGACAGAATAGAAGGAAGGAGACGAAGGAAGAAGGAGGAATGGAAGAAACATGAGCACTTGTTGTGACCTATGCGGAGACTGCGATGAACTGTCTCATAGCAATTGTTTTTAACACCGATAGCCACCATCGCATCTACAGAAATCAACCCCATCAATTACTAAAGGCGCTGTGAAGCACGAGCTTATGAGGGTAACGAAGAGCAAGTACGCACATCGACCAGAGAAATTCAATAATCGATCCTGACAAACACCTTCCCCCGTTTTTTTCTCTCACCACTGAATGGATCTGCTCACCTGCAGCTTGGTCAGTTCATCCTGTTCCTCCTCCTCCTTTCCTCCCTCTTCCTTCCCTTCTCTCCTCGCCTTCGGAAGGGGCGACGGCGACGACGGCTCCATCTGGAGGTCCGCCTGCAATCGAGAGAATCATACATTAGAGCTCAAAGTACATCGGGAAAAAGAGTCAATCACTCGTTCTCAAAATAATTAGACCAACCAGATTCACGAGATTCGCTGATTCAGATCTTCCTACATAAAATTATTAACACAATACGGTTCAATACGGAAGGTACGCATCACACTCAAAACATGAGATTCCATCACATGCAATCAGCTCGTATTCGCAACTCGATCGGTGCTCAATCCAAGTTTCAAAATGTTCGTCAGATCAACTAGGTGGTTTCGCGCTGCACACATTGCACATGTATCGCGACAATTCACCTATGACAATAATCGACCTATTAACTCTCCAAAAAAACCCAAACTTCCTGACCTTGAGCTTCTGCTCCTTCCGTTGCTCCATTGAGACCACCGACTCCACTGAGGTGATGGATTCTGTAATTTATTCATTTAAATTACAATTTCATAGACCATTTCACTCCTTTTACATCAAATCGTGCAAATCTACTTGATTCCAAAGAGGATGAATCGAGAACGCCCCTCCATTAGCCTGCTCCCCACAAATTGTTTATACTTCCAGAGGCGTCCTCTCTAGGAACTCCCCTCATTGTCACAGCTTCACACTTTGGATGGAGGGATAGGGATGGGACGGGAAAGGGGACAGAGGGGCGATTGAGATCTCTCAACAATAGGTCGATCTCGCAATCTCTCGGTTCCACAATGGGTAAAGAGTGTGCGAAGGGCTCTCGCGCCATCTCTCAATCGCTCCCAATCACTCTCAGATTAGAATGAGCACCAGACTCCGTTCAGAAGATCAAGAGGTGGAGAGTCAAAACAGAGAATCAGGGAAGAATTCCAAGTCCTAGGCTACAAATACAAAAGGATAAATAATTCAGCCAATAAACCGCCTTCTCCTTCTCTGAACCCATTCCTCTCTCTTCAATGCCCAGATGGTTGCGCTCATTAATAATCAGTCTGCTTGACTGTTTGACCCCCCCTGACTGAATTCACAATTAGCTGCCATCGCGGGGGTGGGAGTTAGGTGAGTAATATCATTGATCTTCGGAAAAAACGGAATAAATAATTAGAAGCCCCCGTTTTCAATATCACCACAATCGCCTTTCGCACTAAAAAGGGGGCGAAGGGTTATAACAACCACTAGGTCACCTAGTGACTATGTGCTTCAAAAGTCCTGCAATCAGCTGGTTTCTCTCTCCTGTTCTCGCCTCTTCCCTTCATCTCTCTCAGGTTCTGACAGCCCCTCTCTCCTCTCAGGTTGGAGGGGTTGCCCAACAGATGGGTTAGTAGGGGGAGGGGAGATTTGAGTGATGGCCCGTGACCTGGGGGCTGGTTCCGGAAATCCCCCCGAGACACTGCGGTTTCACGCGCGCTGCACTAGACACCTCGTGGATAGAGTGCAATGCGATCTTCATCCATGAAACGCCTACTGTTGAAACAACAAAAAATGCTCAAACAAACAGGCAGCATTTTCCGTCTTAAAAGGCAGAAAGTTGCATGCATATTTCAAGCCCTGAGTGAGTGCTCAAGTCATAAATCGGTAGAGAAGAAGAAAAGCTATGGCCCATGACGTGGGGCTGGTTCGGGAAAATAATACGGAGCCTATCACGTTCAAGGCAGTACTACTGGTTACAGGAAATTCACATTAGGTGGCAAGATATGGGTTTCACATAATGTATTAGGTATGGCCACAGTATGTTGACCAGTGATTTCTATAACAGGCCCACTTAATAAAAAAACCGCATACTCATTCATAAACTGGCACAGCTCAAAGTAAACCAATTTTCAAAGCGAGCATAAATATTATTGCACAACTCACCTCTCTCCTCCTCCTCATCTTCCTCCTTTCGGTTCTCCATAGCTCTTCCTTCTATTGCATCCGTCCCTTTTCACTCACTGAAAGGAACATTTTGGTTACACCTCTCCTACAAAAAAGATATCAGGAACAAATATCAATGTATTTATGATTAATAACATCACAAACAGGCGAGACAATCAATAGACAAGGCGAGTAGTGTGGGAGGGGGCATTCTGTCAATGAATAAAGCCTCCTCTAGAATCTCTTGATCCTCTTCACCCCTTGTGTCCCTCCCTCCCCTCTCTCTCTGAGACCCTTCACCCTCGCTCTTCCTCTCTTTCCCTCCCCAAGTTCCCCAGACTCCACACAATGAACGCCGTCTTCGTAATAGGCTTAGTTCTCTCTCCACTAATAAACTTATTCAATGATCTCTCTCAAAGGATCAATCAGAACGTCGTGAGGGAAACGCGGAGCTAACAATGGGATACGAAGAAGATGAGAGGCGTTCGAAACACTTCAGATGGCTAGTGAACGAAGGGGAGAATCGGGGGTCAGGAGGGAATTCAGGGATAGGAAATCTCACTCGAGGCGTTGCAATTCGTCTAGATTGGGCGCAGATGTGGCGCAATTTGACCCCGAGGGCACGAGAGTAAATGCGAAATCACTCACATCTGTGTTGCCTTGTCATTACACACGCAATACCGAAGCGACAACAAGACTCAAGCGATAACATACGATAAAATTCGCGAAAACATGGACATTTTCTGAGGAGGGAACCGAGCGGCCTCTCTACCAATCCCCCCGCCCGTCCCCCTCTTCTTCCCTTCCAAATAGTAGGTAATCACATTTAGGCAATCGCTCACTTGCTGAAGAGAGACTCCCTCCTATCCCCAATCCCCCCCCATCCATTCCCAATCCCGAGACAGGACTTTGATCGCTGATTCTCCGATCCATCTAGTGTGTGAAACGTATTAGCTCGGCTCAAAGCAACACAATAATGAGATGACCAAAGCCCAGAAGCCTATCAGCGCACTCCCCTCTTCCCGAATCACATTCTAACGCCTCTCGGCGTAATGGAATGATTAGTGCCCTGAGAGGGGGGGGGGCAGAAGAAGGGGGAAGATGGGGTCCTGAGTGGGGGGATATCTGGAGTAGCAGAGTCCGCCGATGAATCCCGTGTGAAGGAAGATGTAATCTGGCCGATTGCGAGAGAGAGGGGGGGGGGAAGGGACATTAGAACTGGAAGATGAGACGATCAGAGGGGCGAGGGATAGACTCACGAGAGAGAGACACGAAAGCGATCACTGATAGCGCATATTGTTTTGAGAACGGAAACTCTCGACAGACAGACACGTGTCGGGTTCCGGTTTCGTTGTTCAATGACCTCTTCCAATCACAGCCGAATCATCAACAATCAGTAACTGAAACGACTTAAACGCGAAATGGCTCTATTTGAAAAACCACAACGTTCTCATTGTATCTCATATTGATCAGGCGGTAGATCAAAAGGGCTCTTTGATAGGGGCAAGGGGGACAAGGAGGGCAAGAGCAACACATAATCTCAAGTGGGAAGAGGAGGAGGAGTGTGCCAATGATTGTTGTATTGCCCACTCGCACTCTCCGTCTTTTTGTTCCGGCTTTGTCGCTTTTTCTCGCGCTCTCATCAAAGGATGGCAGAGGAGAAAGTGTACAATAACACTGATCGAAAATTAGCAGGCCGACAGTATGCCGGAGTACAGTATTCGCGATGGGATCACCGCATTCTAATATTTAGAGGAGACGAGCAATCAGATAGCATCCTTTGATCTAGGGGGTGGGTCGAGAGTAAATAGGCTTGATTTATCGCTGTTTCGTGCCTTGGTGAAAAATGAAGCACAACACAATTGAGATCCACAGACACAGCAACCCATCAGACTCAAGGAAATGAAAGAGGAAAGAGGATGGATATTAATTCAATTTTTCATACCGAAGACCAACCACACAGAACTGTTGACCAGTTGAACAAATCACAAAAGTGAAGATACTTCATCAAACACAGTGAATTAACCTTCCCTTTCAGAGGAGCGGGCAGGAAAGATTCAGGAAGCACAATCCAGCTTATAATGCGCGTGCAGGCAGATAAGCATGGGAAGCTGGTGCCGACCGCTGCATAAAATACTAATGAATAGTAACCTAAAGCGAAGATTTATCCAACTTGATCAATCATCACAAACAATCACAGAATGTTACAGCAATTTAAGTGCGGTTAAAAATATGTGAATAAATGCAGTCAAAATAATCAGAAATAAGACACAAAATAATGAGTGGGTAATTGTCGAATTTAATCGCTCTGATTAGAAATTGGTACAGCTAGCGAAATTAAAACGGGTCTAGTGCACAAAGTACGGTATGGCAAAATCAGCTTGGTATTACACAATGCGAGGGAATAATAGACCGATAACTTATAATTAAGGAACGATTACTTCTTCGATGTGCTCGGTTGAGAAGGAATATTGAAATCGAAGGAAGCGATCTGAATAAGTCAGTTCATGATCGCCAACCGTACTTCCCATATCTACAGAAGTTTCAAACAATAAATCAATCGTCTAGGATTTGGAAGCAGCCGTATCCTCTACCCCTCATCTACCGTAATTGCTTGATGGATACCTTCGTCGGCTTCGTTTGCTGCTTCGGGACCGCCGGGCTTTTGCCTCTCGCAAGTCTCTTTGGTTCTTCCGTCTTCTTGTCCTTCGGAGGATTGGGAGTCGTTGGCTAGAAGTATCACAGATGAAAGGCAGGTAATAACGAACTATGGGTTACAGCAAATAACATTCTCCCTACAGCCAGAAGATTCCCGGATCTACCGTAATCCCTCTAGTATACCTTCTTCGGAACTGCCGGACTTTTGCCCCTCGCAGGTCTTTTCGGTTCTTCCTCCTTGACTTCGACCGGCTTATTGGGAGTCTTTCGCTGAAAGTACCAAACATTGCCAAGCACAACATTATTCACGAGCATTTGGCTATTTTGATGAATCAGAAAGCCAATCAACAATCAGACAATCAACAAGCGCGACTGTTATTATTGTGTCTCGTGTTTCTCGATTCAGCCAAATCATTCAACACATCTCCCTCTCCACTTACCGACTGCACTCCTGGGCTCTTTCCCCTCGCAATCTTCTTCGGCTCTTCCTTTTCCTTCGGCGGGATGGGGGTCGCTTGCTGCAAGTAGCACAGATGAAACACAGGAATAGCGGGCACCGCAAATCTAATGGTCAAATGAATCTCAATCGAGTCATAGGCCTTTTGTCTTCTCACAACTCAGGCACAAAACCGTTTGTAAAATAAATAATCTAATCTCCTCCCCACAAACCCCTTGTAAACCAACCAGTTTCCGGCTGCTCCTCGTCTGCATGTGCGAGATGACTTCTACTGCACCATCTTCGACCTCCTTCTTGATAGTCTTCCTTCCCGTCTCTCCTCCTCTCAGTACTCTGCTCGACGGATGATCCGGAGTCGACGGCTGGAACTCCGCATGATTAAACTCATAATCGGAGCCAAAACAATGAGCCTAAACCACTAGAACCTGGAAAAACCCCTACCAATTTTCACTGATTATGCAATTCACGATTACATTCCTCGTTCACTACGTCAATCATGTTGCTTCACAAATCATCAAAAAAAATGAGAAGGAAAGTTGATGTTTCACTCGCTTGTCAAAACAGAATAACTCTCGTTTTCCTCACCTTGCTTCCGTTGAATCCTCTATTTATCTCGAGCAGCGCATCTTGAGGATTAATTGGTTGCTTCTTATCCTCTCCCTTCTTCGCCTGGAAGTGATTAGTCATTGATTGTGTACATTGAATATATGCACCAACAAGATTCCAGTTTCACCAGTCCAGCAATGCCTACTTTGACGAGTTTAGTTCTCAAGCGAATCAAATCCTACACACCTTCGATGTTAATTCCTATATCTTCACAGCCCCTTTGGGCAAAAATATGCACTTATTCTACCAATTCCGCCAAACATTTCATCATACAACCCCATCGCCCTCTAAGCACTCACCGGCGCTCCGGGGCTCTTTCCCCTCGCAATCTTCTTCGGTTCCTCCTTTTCCTTCGGCGGGATGGGAGTCGCTTGCTGCAAGTACCACCGATGAAACACAGGAATTAGCGGGCACCGTCTCAAGTAGAACCCTACTCCTCCCCCTTCAAACCAACCAATTTTCTGCAGCTCCTTGTCTGCCTCTGAGAAACCTCCTCAACGCCATCCTCCACCTCCTTCTTGATCGTTTTCCTTCCCGTTTCTCTTCCCTTCGTCGCCTTAGTCACCATCTGATCCGGAGTCGATGGCTGAACAACACTGCTGAGCTAACGTTGTGCTTGATTTTCAAGTTGCGTCAGCGCGGGTGCACCTCCGTCCCGCTGGTGCGTCAGTGCGAATGGTAAAAACGTCAATTTTTTTGCTGACCGGTTTGCGGCAGTGTGGGGTCAAAAGGACAACCTAGCTCACCAGTGCTGAACAAAAGTGAGCTATTTCTGCCAAATCACAAGTATATAATCACATGTGATTACGGAAAGATGTTCATTATTAGAAAAATACCATAATCTTTACCTTGCTTCCTTCGAAGTCTCTGGTCAGTTTGAATGCCAGCTCCACGTTCCTCATCGCTTCGTCCATCGCACTCTTTCTGCTCCTCACACCGATGGGAGACGTCGCCTGCGAAGGATTGAGATACGAAACTTATCAAATCAAGACGTTATGAGTGTCGATCAAGATGGATTATCAGAGTACCATTTATCATTTATCTTCAATTCTTTCGCATGGTGCTAATCTAATTGAATCTCAAATCTGTATGAATCTGGGTAAAGGTGGATCCCGACTTCAAGACTGGGCTCGTGGGAGGACATTTCTAGGTCAGCGTCAAAAACAGGCATGCTAAATATATTTGCCAACCTCCCCCTCAGGTACCTTCGCCTTTGCCGCGGGACTCTTTCCTCTGGCGATCTTTGCTGCGGGGGTTCTGCTAGTGCTGGCCTGGGGCACCTCCACTATATCATCGTCCGCCTCGCTTCCCCTCTTTCTCTTGTTAATCGAGTGATCGGGAGTCGCCGACTAAAGAGATCAAGATTATAGTTGTGAATAGCAAACTATTTTGGCCAATAGAAAAATAAATCATCCTAAAAGCTAAATTGAGTCTTTCACTGACTAACACAATTAATGTTTCACTAGATCAGCATAACCAGCATTCACTACTTCTTACCCTGCTTCCGTTGAAGGCACTTCCCAATTCGCGTAGGAAATTCTTCATCTCGATAGACTCCCTCTGATAAGGAGTCACAATTAGATAAGACACTGAAGATTCTCCAGTTCAATCTTATAATCTAGGTAGCAAAACTAGTCGTGATTCAGTTCGCAATAACTGTTTCTTTGCCCCCCTCCTTTCTCACAATCAGGTATCGAACCTTCTTATCTATTAACAATGCCCCCCCCCTCTCATTCGAACCCTGCTTTGTCTTCCTCTGGTATTCGGCTGGATAATCTGCACGTCTTCCTCATTCTTCTTCTCTTCCACTTTCTTCTCTTTCGCTGGAGTCTTCCCCTAGAAAATACAAAGTATAGTACACATTAGTCACTGTGAAATATTCGGGACAATGAAACGGCAATCGCGCTGCCTCGTGACTTACTACTAGGGTTCTCTTGTTCCTCTAAAAGTATAATATCAAGATGTCTGTCTGTATGTCACGGTGTTTGTTTGTCTGTCTGTCTGTCTGTCTGCTTGTTTGTTTGTCTGTCTGTCTGTCAGGCTCCAAAAAAAATGCCTGGAAAACCACTTTAACGTCGTCGCACAGACCCAGGACCGATACCAATCGACTTGTCATGAAAAGTTACACTTGAAAAATCAATACCCATTTCGTCATCACTATGCAATATTGCGTCATCACTATGCAATAATCCGTTTTTCACGCCGTTTTCAGCGCTAACTCAACCAAAATGGCCGTGCAAGCCACCAAACAACTCCACGTCATCAAAATTTTCATATTTTACACATATTTCATCATCACTACGCAATATGACGAAATTCGTTTTTCGTGCCGTTTTCAGCGTTTTCTCACCCAAAATGGCCATGCAAGCCACCAAACAACTTCAAGTCACCAAAATTTTCATATTTTACACATATTTCATCATCACTATGCAATATGACGAAATACCTTGTTTTTGTCATTTTCAGCGTTTTCTCGCTCATTTCTTTATTTTTTTGCATGGGGGAGCACTCCAAAACACGCGAAGCCTGCGATGCGCTTGTGAAAGGCTCGTGAGGCCGAGAGCGATCCGAAAAAGTTGCGATGTAGCCACGAAGTGGCGGAATCGCAACTTTTTCGGATCGCTCGAGGCCTCACGAGCCTTTTACAAGGGAAGATGCCAATGCGCATCCGCAGCGTTAAACAGGATAAAAATACCTGATTTCCCCCTACCTAAACGAAGTCAACTGGTCAACTGCGTTTTCTTTCTAGCTGAATGTTGCTAACCGGATCAATCAAAGACAGTCAAAATTGGAACTGCATAGAAATGCCCGCCAAGTTCATGCGAAGCCTGCGATGCGCTTGTGAAAGGCTCGTGAGGCCGAGAGCGATCCGAAAAAGTTGCGATGTAGCCACGAAGTGGCGGAATCACAACTTTTTCGGATCGCTCGAGGCCTCACGAGCCTTTTACAAGGGAAGATGCCAATGCGCATCCGCAGCGTCAAACAGTATACAAAACCTGATTTCCCCCTACCTAAACGAAGTTAACTGGTCAACTGCGTTTTCTTTCTAGCTGAATGTTGCTAACCGGATCACTCAAAGACTGTCAAGATTGGAACTGCGTAGAAATGTCCGCCAAGTTCATGCGAAGCCTGCGATGCGCTTGTGAAAGGCTCGTGAGGCCGAGAGCGATCCGAAAAAGTTGCGATGTAGCCACGAAGTGGCGGAATCGCAACTTTTTCGGATCGCTCGAGGCCTCACGAGCCTTTTACAAGGGAAGATGCCAATGCGCATACGCAACCTCAACGCTTTATTATTTATGAGCTAAGTATACTGCATTAGCGAACGTAGTTCGCTAGTTG